>JAJEJO010001205.1:242748-266348 GCA_020662805.1 Glaucomys volans
GCAGCCACATCAATGTTCATAGCTGCTCAATTCACAATAGCTAGATTATGGAATCAACCTAGATGCCCTTCAGTGGATGAATGGATAAAGAAACTGTGGTATATATACACAATGGAATATTACTCAGCTATAAGGAAGAATAAAATTATGACATTTGTAGGTAAATGGATGATGTTGGAAACTGTTATGCTAAGTGAGATCAGCCAATCACATAAATCCAAAAGCCGAATGGTCTCTCTGATAAATGAATGATGATGCATAATGTGGGGGGGAAAGATGGCAAGAATGGAGGAAAGATAGCTAGCATAGAGGGAAGGGAGGGGGGGGGGCGGGTGGGGGGTAAAATTAATAACAGAGTGTATGACAGATACCATTGCCCTGTGTACATGCATGAACGCACAGATGGTGTGACTCTACTTTGTGTACAACCAGTGAAACAATAGCTGTACTCCATTTGTGTTCAATTAAAAAAAAAAAAAAAGTGTTGCCTCAAGGATTTGGTAATAGCCCTCACCTAATCGGATAAACCCTAGCTAAGAACTTAGCAAAATTCAGAGATAAAACATCTATAGTTGTTCTCCAATATGTAGATGACATCCTTTTATGTGCCTCCACCTGGGAAGAATGTCAAAAGGTCATTATAGACCTCCTAAACTTCTTAGCTAACAGGGGTTATAAGATCTCAAAGAAGAAAGCTTAATTATGCCATCAACATGTTCAATACTTAGGATGAAGCAAAATTTAACCTGCTTATCACTGAGACAGAGAAAAATAACCCTAACCAGTCCAACAGCCAGTGGCATGTCTCAGTAAGGAGTATGATATAACAGCCCCATTCCTCAAAAGTAGTGGGAGATAATGTTTCATAATTTTCTGCATCCAAACCAGACCTGATTGCCAATGAGGAAAAAAGGGTTAAAAATACCTAGGCAGCAATTTCTTTTGCCTAGCTTTGATGAAGCCTACATTGGAAACTGCAAAAGCTAGAAGGCTCAGTGAGGGATCAACCTGAGACTGAAGGGAAAAAAAATGTCCATTTTAAACTTCCCCTGGGCTGCAACACACAAAAATGGTTTTAAGATTTTCTCTCTCTTTCTCCCTTCTTCTCTCTGCCTTTCTCTTTCTTGCTCACTCATGCTGCTTTACTTAAATAATTAATGGCTTGTCATTTTTCCAGGACTCTTGTTTTTTCCTTAAATTCTATATTTTTTGAGATCATGACAGTGTTTTTCTGATCAGTCCTGTTTTTTATTCAACTAGAGTTTTTGAACATCTGTTAAGATTGCATTGGAGACTCACCTATAAAAAACTACAAGGCCTTTGCTTTTGTGCTCTGTGTATATCCTGTTGTCTGGTATCATGTTGTCTGTTAATATGTGTGCATCCAAATATCATGTACATGATATCAAAATTGATATATAATGAGCACTCATGAATTAAAATTAAAAAATGGATTCAGATACCTTCATTCACATGATTTAAAAAGGTTCAATATTAAGAATATAGGCAACAACAGGTGTTGGCAAGGATGTGGGGAAATGGGTACATTCATACATTGCTGGTGAGATTGCAAGTTGGTGCAGCCACTCTGGAAAGCAGTGTGGAGATTCCTTAGAAAACTTGGAATGGATCTACCATTTGACCGAGCTATCCCACTCCTTGGCCTATACCCAAAGGACTTAAAATCAGATTACTACAGTGATGCAGCCACATCAATGTTCATCGCTGCTCAATTCACAATAGCTAGATTGTGGAACCAACCTAGATGCCCTTCAATAGATGAATGGATAAAGAAACTGTGGTATATATACATAATGGAATATTACTCAGCCATAAAGAAGAATAAAATTATGGCATTTGTAGGTAAATGGATGATGTTGGAGACTGTCATGCTAGGTGAGATTAGCCAATCCCCAAAATCCAAAGGCCAAATGATCTCTCTGAAAAGTGAATGATGATGCATAATTTGGGGTGGAAGTGAGGCAAGAATGGAGGAAGGATAGATACCATAGAGGGAAGGGAGCGGGGTGGTCAGGGTGGGGGTGGGGCAAGAATAATAACAGCATGAGACAGACATCATTGCCCTGTGTATATGTATAAATGTACAGATGGTGTGACTCTACTTTGTGTACAACCAGAGAAACAATAGCTGTATTCCATTTGTGATCCATTGTGATCCAATGGATCAAATCTAAATGAATAAAAAATAAAATAAATAAATTGGGTAAACAAATGAAAGTAAAATGTCTTTAAAATTACTTACCTCACAAGTCTCGAGGTGATCAAACTAATAAAATACTGATGTCTATAAAATGTTAATTGATATATATGTATATTGGAATCAGGGATTGAACTCAGGGGCACTTGGCCACTAAGCCACATCCCCAGCCCTATTTTGTATTTTATTTAGAGACAAGGTCTCACTGAGTTGTTGCTTAGTGCCTTTCTCTTGCTGAGGCTGGTTTTGAACTTGTGATCCTCCTGCCTCAGCCTCCTGAGCCGCTGGGATTATAGGCGTGCTCCACCACACCTGGCTTGATATCTTGGTTTTTATAGTAAAAAAGTAAATTAGATTTGACATGTATGGGATTACTCAAATGTGTTTGTTAGAGACATCTGATTAATTTACAAAGTGAAAATGCTAACTGTTAAATAACATTGAGTACTCTTAATTCCTTAAATTCCATGTGGTAACATACTTAAACATTGTTGGTGTTTTCATAGATTGGTAAATAAAAAGGGTTTAATATTGCTTTGTGTCATCATTAAAAACAAGGTCACTAAGAGTTAAGTCCTAACAGGTACAATTCCATATACACAGGGATCCAAAAGTTTCATCTGTGTTTCAATTAGAGTACTATAAACAACCTAAAATATTTCATCTTATTAAAATGGAATAATTTATTTAAATACAAAAATTTCATAAGAATTGTTTCAGAATGTGAACAAAAATGGGTCAACAGATAGGAAAGAAAAAATAGAAAGTTCTAGGTATGGAAATACATTTAGTAAAAGGAAAATACATGAGGGTCTAAGTAAGTGCTAAGAAAGTCTAAGTAAAGGTCAAATTGCAAAAAGTTTGTATGTAACTAAGTTGGTTATATATGTATGTGAGACAATTAATTAAAGCTATTTAAGGTTTTTCCCTAAGGTCAAATACTAATGTACTGATATAAAGCAAAGTTTAATCCATATACTAAATTGACAAGGATTTCTTTTTTTTTTTTTTGGAACCAGGGAATGAACTCAGGGACACTCGGCCACTGAGCCACATCCCCAGCCCTATTTTGTATTTTATTTAGAGACAGGGTCTCACTGAGTTGCTTAGGGCCTCGCTAAGTTGCTGAGGCTGGCTTTGAACTCGCGATCGTCCTGACTCAGCCTCCCAAGTCACTTGGATTACAGGCGTGCGCCACCACGCCCGGCTTGACAAGGATTTCTTAAAAACACTGATTTACTCTTAACATTGTGAGATGTTAAGAGTTAATGATTTGCTCATTAACATTGTCTGTTCAGCTTCATTTTTTAGAACTTTAGTCTTAAAAGTTAGAGTTTATACAATTATGGTTAAATAACACCTCTTAGAGTATTATACTATGAATATAATATTAGAGTATGTTACAAAGTCTAAATTTTTCTTTAAAAACTAAATTTGGTTACTATGAAAACTTCAAGATAATTGTGCTATTACTTTTCATATATTAAATGTGTTCATATCTTCCAGGTATACAAGTCTTTAAAGCAGAATCTATCAAGCTGTTATTCTCCAAACTAAACTTGCCTGTAATGGTAATTCTAAATTTATAAGAATAGTAAATTTTATTGAAGCCTTATTTATATCATTTAATGTTCTAAAACAGGACCTGTTATCAATAGGATATATGTAAAATTTTATGTTACCTTCTACACTGAGACACAAACTAAATATGTTTTTACTGTTGTTAATTCCATTTTGTATTTTCCTTGTAAATTCTGTAATTGTTGCCTGATTAATTTTTTGCAGAAGTACTGCTTCAAGAACAAACAACCTAAATTAGAGATAATAAGCCATCACCTCTAAGATAGATAAGATAATATAGGCCCCAATTAAATAAAAAGGCATAAATGACTATAAAGTCATAAACATTGAAGGTAAAGCCCAGTGCTCTTACTTGTGACTGTGAGACTGTCTTGCTGGATGTTTAAGATCAAACTTAGAGATTGAGATTAAAATACAGGGGCCAAGAAAACCAATATTTGGCCCTTACCCTCTGAGGCAGCCTGAACCCAGGGAATGGGAGAACTTCTCTAAAGAGAAGCTTATAACTCTGGGCCTCCCAATCAGGGTGATTAATGAGACCACTAGAGGATGAAAAGCCAATCAGTACACCTGCTGCAAAGAGGAGGGTCATTGAAAAGGGAGACATCCCTGATGCTTCCAAAGGAAGCCACCTCATCAAGGAGACCCTACCTAGCAAATGGCACTAAAGTAGCTAAGAAGCTGCCCTCAAGTTCTCGGGGAGTAACCCCTGTGGAAACTTAGCTGACCCTTAACAGCAGATAAGAACAAGGTCAATTTGACCAGCTCGACCTTGAACACCTAGCAAAAGAGTTAAACCCAAAACATAGTCATTCCTGGGCATTTAAAAGAATAAACAATAGCTACATGTAACTTAAGATGTACACTTGTGTTAGCCCCAAGAATAAGAAGACTGGAGGTTACAAAAGAGATTCTTAGGCAGGTATGCCTGATAACTATCAAGAGAAACTGCCAGAGTCAGAAATTTTTGGACAGTTTAGGGCCTACAGATCTTCCTAAACAGGACCATGCCTGCTAAATTGCCTGCAGAAGTTCCTTCAAGATCAGATACACAAGTTCACCAACCAATTGGTCAATCAACTGCTTCTCCTTCAAGACTACCAGCCCCTGACACCCAAGACCTGCGATTCACTATTGACACCTCCGGCTCCAAAAACTCTGCTCCCACCTAAAACCATCCCTAATCCCCTTTTTACAAGAATGAGACTCTTCCCGCCTAACCAGCAGGAAGAAGCTACAGAAGAAAGACCATCGTCCCACCCCCAGTATCTATAAAAACAAAAAGGGAGGAATATTGGCATCAGATCTGCCATTTCACTGCCACCATATTCTGCCCCCTGACTCCATTGTACAACCTAGATCATTAGCCCCTTGAACTTCCTCATCAGTCATTGGTCTAATAGTTATTAGCTGTGAACTTCCACTACTTAAGAATAGCTCCCCTGCCATTTTCTTTCTCTCTCTCTCTCACCCTTTAGGGCAGACTCTCTGCTCATCCACTTAATAAATCTCTTGTGTGAGATTCCAGCATGTGGTGTGATGCTTGGACTCTGTTTAGACTTTGCATGTGTCCCTTCAAATGGAGTCTGCTGTATTAGGCAATCCGAAAGAGTTTGATTAATTTTCATTCAGAAACCAAGCTTCAAGAGTGGTGTCCCCCCTCCCTGCATGCCCTTTTACACACCCCCTTCAACTCTTTAAATGCTAAAATGACTGATTCTGGGGCATGTTTTAATTTCTATTATTTTTTGTGTACCTCTGTATTTCCTTTTCTCTCTATAACAAGCATTGTGTAAAAAAAATAAAAAAATAAAAATAAAAAATCCTGTTCCTGGGCACAGTGTGGCCAGCAGGGGAGCTTCCCCACGAGGGCTTGTTCTTCCCTCCCTGCTGCTGATAAGGAAGCAGGGGCAGGAATGATGCTTGTCATTCATGATACTTATTCTGCATACCCTTAGCCTTGTTCTGGGCTACTGAGCTGGGAGCTTTGTCTGAGGCTGGGTCTCTATTTGTCTGAGGCTGGGTCTCTATTGTCTGAATCCAGAGCCAGAAGGAACTGAGGGCTGTTTTTCCAGATCTACCTGGAGGCTGCCTGCAGGCTTGGGTTGTTAAGTGCCCTATTTAACTGAGAATTGCCTTTTATCCAAAAGAAGCGGTGAAATTAATTAAGCCTAGAGGAAAGGACTTTGGGGGGTGGAGCTAAGGAGGAAGAAAGGAGAACCCTTTAAATAAGGCTCCCACTCTGACTGCCAGGGAGTGTGCAGGACCAACAAGCGGGAAGCTAGGCTGCTTCACCCCTTCGTGTTGCTGTCCATCTGTGTTCACCTGTGAGAAGGAGCCTGAGCCTGAAGATGATGAAGCCTGAGGAATACAGAGAGAGAGGTGAGCCATGGGTATCCTTGGTCCTTTTCCACGTTGCCAATCCAGCAGGAGCAGCTGCTAGTCAGTGGCCCTAGGTTTTGTGGTGGAGCATTAGCATTGTTTTCTGAGACTTGGCTTTAGCAACTATTTCCCTGAAAATGAACATGAGGTCAGAGTTGAAAACTTCTTTCACCCTGTCTCTCATTCTCCCTCTCTTCTATCCACTCTCATCGATATCTGTATTACCCTTGTCTTTTTTGTTGTTGTTATTTCCTTTCAACTTTCCCACAAAACAGAGGATTTGGATTACTGATCCAACAAACTGGAAAAAAGGGGTCATTTATTTTCTGAAAGTCATTCAGATGCAGGACTGCAATTCCCTGAAATTTCAGTATTCTGTGGTCCCTACAAAATCTTCTCTCTTAATGTTCATTTCTCTATATGTGGACCTATGTACTGTGTTTTTTCATTTAGTCTTTCATTCTGTAAGTATTTAGTATGAGTTCACCATGTATCAAGCCTTGTGTGGAGAGCAAAACGAAATGGTTATCATGTTCAGTTATGCCTTTCCTTAGATGGGAAGTGGATAATTGCTTATAAGGGAATTTTGAGTATCTTTATCACTGTAATTTTTTATATCCTCATCTCTACTACTGGGTTGCATTGCCTCAATTTCCTTTGCTATACACTGTGGTCCTATATTAACATCCAGCTTTCCCTATCCCTCTTCCCCTAGGAGATAATTCACTAATTATCCATCAACCTTCACACTTCAGAGAGGATTAGCTTATTTGATTGCTTTGCCAAGGAGTATTTAGCTCAGAGGAGGTTCCTGTGAACTTTATCCTGTGATTGGAACCAAGTAAATTTCTACTGTGTCTGACAAGGGAAGGGTAGGTCCAGATCTCTTGACCTCTGGTGGGACACTATAGAAGTCTCCAGAGCCTCTGGGCTGTGAGAGGGTTGAAGGAGAGCAGAGAGAAAAGTGTTGAAATCTCTTTGATTCCTCAGTATTTTCTGGGGCTGATTCTCCTTGTGAGAACTTTTCATGGACTGATGTAGAGGGAAGAAATGGGGTACTGTCTCCTTCATTTTCTAAAATATCTTTTTCTGCAGGGATAAAAGAAGCCTAGATTGTATTAAGGAAGAGTTATGGATATTGAGAGAATCAGAAACACACACACACTCAACACACACAACACAGAAAGGGAGAGACACTCTGTGTATATAAGTGTATGTATAACAATTTTTTTTTTTGGTACGAAAAATTGAACACAAGGGGTGCTTAATCCCTAAACCACATCCCCAACCCTTTTTAATATTTTATTTGGAGACAGGGTCTCACTGAGTTGCTTAGGGCTTTGCTAAGTTGATGAGGCTGGCTTTGAACTTGTAATTCTCCAGCCAAGCCTTCCAAGCCACTGGGATTACAGGTGTGTGCCACAGCACCTGGTTTGTATATAACAATTTTTTGATACTAAGAGCTATTGAGCCTACTGAACCTATAAAATAAAGAATTAATAGCTGTTCTGTTTCTGAGAAGAAAACAAAGGCAGGAGAGACATAGATAAATGAGGGGGGGAAAAAATATTTTACTTTGGTGCTGGAGTTTTGTATGTGGGAATTTCTCCTCTTTTTTATTTGGTCATTCACACACCCCCTCTATCAGTCATTCACTCCCTCATTCTTTTATTTTTGATATTATTTTTTGAATTCTGAAAATAAGGTCATGCCTGGGACCCGGTCCCTCCCTGGTGCATGACTCTAGCTCCTTCACCAAGTTCTCTTGATCCCAACCCAAGAGGGATGGGCACAAATTGACCAGGCCTAGTCAGGGGACATGACCCTGGTTTCTCTACTCTTCTCTAGGGAGAGAGATGGTGGATTACATCTGCCAGTACCTGAGCACTGTGCGGGAAAGGCGGGTGACCCCAGATGTGCAGCCTGGCTACCTGCGAGCCCAGCTGCCTGAGAGTGCACCTGAGGAACCTGACAGCTGGGACAGCATCTTTGGGGACATTGAGCGAATCATCATGCCAGGGGTGAGATACAGTGACCACAAGGGTGACTTTGGATTTTGGGGGCACACAGTGCTGGGTGGTGGCCTAAAGAAAGGCCCACCTTCAATCATTCTGGGATGAGAATGCATCCTTCAGCTACTTCCACCAACATCCACCTCCATCTTCTGGGCATGTGGAGGGCCAGGACTTTGGGAGTAGGTTTCTGACACCAGGACTGGCCTGTAGTGCTGAGTGGGGAGCTGGGGACAATAATAACTGCATCTCAGGACATAGTCTAACTAAAGAATGGCCATCTAATAGAATAGTCTGAGAAATGAAAATTGGGTTTGAGGGGAAAGGAGAACTATAGATAGCAAGGCAGGAGAAAGAAGGCTGGAAGCAGGCCCTGGGCCCTGACAGGCAGAGCCAGGGACTCTCCTACCCAGTATCTGAGACCATGCCAAAGTGAAGGTGGGGAACATAACCCACTGAAGGCAACCTAGCAGTCAGGATGGAGACCCAAGAAGGGTCCTGTCAGCCCTCTCCTTCCACTGTAAGGTGGATACTGTCTCCTTACCAGGAGTTCTGGTGATTGAGCTGCTGGTGAATAAGATTTCCATGAATCATTGATACTCAGTGATGGAGGGTGCAGCCTGGAATGTTTCTGGTGGGGCCAGGGAAGAGGTAGATTGGCTGATGTTCTGGGCTACACCTAGGCTTTTGTCTCACTCTCCCTGCTTGGAGCATTGTGTCCTGATGTGTGTGTGTGTCTAGAAGCTCTTCCCAACACTGACTTGAGAATTACCTCCATCATCCCTAAAGAAATGCCTGGAGGTTCTGGAAATGTACTTGGAGGCAGGAATGAGACAATATCCAAACTCAGAAAATGAGAGCAAATTTGTACAATGACAAATACCTCTCTTTTACTATTGTCTATTTCACAAGCATGTGAAATGTGAAAATGTCAATATCAGTATAGCTTTACCATAAACACCAGCGCCCTGATAAGATTATCTCACAGATTCCATTTTGTAAAATGTAATCTGCTGAGGCACTAACTGTAATCTGAGGGAGAGTGAAAATAACCGTCAGCAGAGGCAGAAATGAGCTGATTCATTTGATGGAAAGGAATCCCCACAGTTGCGGGGAAGTGTGGTCAAGGAAGCTCATTTCTGGACAGACTCATTTCTGTCTGTTTTGATAAGGACTCTTCTGGTTTATCTTCTTATTTATCTTGTAAGGACAGATAATTACCTCTTGATAGGACCAGGAGGTGGGAGCACTTCTCTGGGGTTTCCGAAATACTGTCACTAAGCACAATGATAATGAGTGTCCAATCTTTGATCTGATCTCACAGGCTACACCAGCCTCTGAGAATTGGCCTGAGAGCAGTTGGCCTTTAGCTTTCTCATTTTGGTCAGCACCTCATTGAAAACTTGATTCCTTTTTTCCTTCCTGTCACCTTCTAAATATTAAGAGAAGAAAAACTTCCTTTCCACTTTAATTCCAACCCTGGTAGAAAACCCTCATTTACTTTTAGAGCGGGGAGGGGAGAGCAGCCCATGGGAGAAGCAGGACACCATTCTGCTTAAGTGTTTGGCTCTGGAGCCAGGCAACTTGGGGTTCCTGTCTTGCTGCTGTCATCTGTCCCTAAGGGGTGCATGTAATCACAGGGATGCTATCTCTGCTAGCCTCGATTCTCACCTGCAAAACGGATATTAGTAGGACCTGCCTCACAGGGATGCTGTCAGAATTGAATATGCTAGAGCAAGGCAAATGGAAGATAGTGTTATTACCTACCATGGCTTCTGCTTGGTGGAAAGCAAAGGAAGAGATGTGATATTAAGAGTCAAGTCAGGATATGTCATTCACCTTGTGATAGTTTACTATTAATATTAATGCTTTAGATTTTGCAAATTTCTTGTCCATACCCATTCATACCACAATCCTATGATTTATTTTATAATGAGAAACTGAGGTTAAGGGAGATAGAAGAGAAGATCCTGGTTGTATGAGGACTGAAGTGTGCACTCATTTTGAGACCACCTTTAAGAAAAAAGTTAAAAATGGATTTCAAAAGAGGTATATGGGGGGGTTAAACATAGGACCTTGGAGCCTAAATTCATTAGTTAACAGTAAATCTAAAAGGAGCTGGTTAGGGGCAGCAGTAGAACCAGAAACTATGTCCTTGCACCTTCATCTTATCCTTCTCTATGCACACCGTGCAGGACATAGTCTTACTCTTGGAGGATTATAAAGATTCACACAAACTAAACAACAGAATGATACACCAGGATGATATCTAATAAATTCTTGGCAGGGGAAATATCTAGAATTACAGAGGTCGATGCATTTGAGGAAGGGATCAAAGGCAGCTGTGGGAGCTCAGGAAGGGCTTGTGGAGGAATTGAAGAATAGCTTTCTGAGAATTAGCGGGTCTGGCAGGGCCATGTCTTCATGGGAAGTGCTTTCCCATCAGGGGAAACAGCCTTGCGCAAAGACACAAATGCAGAAACAAACTGAGCATACTTGCAGAGCAGTGAGATGAGAAGAGATTAGATAATTAGTGAGACAGTTGCACTATTGGGGATGTCGGGGGTCCTCCATGTCCGGCCACTCATTCTTACATCCGTTTTCAATTGTGGACAGAGGAGTTCGCCTGGAGGTTAGCCTTCTGTACCCTTTGGCTGGCACCTCTTCCCTGTCCTCTCTTTTCCTGACTTCCCTCTTGCAAGCTAAGGACAGCCTTGAGTCTACTCACACTGACCCACTGCAGGAAGTGCCTGCCCAGAGAGCTCAGTGCTCCATAAAACAAATTTTTGCAGGAAATCAGATGGGACAAAGCAATCTGCTTTTTTAGAGTTTCTTTGTATTATGGGGCAGAAGCAACAGGGGGGATAAGCATTGGAGATCAATATGAACGCTACCCAGAATCCTGCAACCTTAGTAATACAGCTGGTTTTACTTTGCATACTCCTTTC
This sequence comes from Glaucomys volans, assembly GCA_020662805.1. NCBI lineage: Eukaryota > Metazoa > Chordata > Mammalia > Rodentia > Sciuridae > Glaucomys > Glaucomys volans. The sequence goes on from JAJEJO010001205.1 coordinate 253,890, forward strand.
TGGTATGCACAAAGGCTCCACTGATGGACTAGCTTAGAATGAGATATGTGGGTGATTAAAGAACACCAATGAGCATGTCTTATTTTCATTGAGTTGTGTCACTTGTCTATGTTAAAAGTGTCTTCCCATCTCTAGATTTGTTCCCCCTTTCTGGGGAGGATCTCTGGAGGAAGAAAGCCTCCTAGAAATGCCTCCCAATGCCAACTGTGTGTGTGCTGTGCCTCTAGGTGGTGCATTGGCAGAGTCCCCACATGCACGCCTACTACCCAGCCCTTACCTCTTGGCCATCGCTGCTAGGAGACATGCTGGCCGATGCCATTAACTGCTTAGGATTCACCTGGGTAAGTAGCAATGGCTGTAACTACTGGCAACTGGGGACCTAGTGGGATAGAATCCTAGGGCAGGCATTTTATACAGGCTGCTGAACAGGAGTCCAGGAGAAATATTAAAAATAGAGTGCCAAGTAAAAACATGAATAATGGCAATATTCCTTAAGTTTAATCTTTTTATAAATTATCTCATCTAATCCTTCAATCCCACAGAATCACAAGTACTGGCCCCATTTTGTAGATGAGGAAATTAAGATTTAGGTAACGTATCTCCCAGGATCATGCAGTTTATAGAGACACAAACGAGATTTCAGCTGAGATCTGGTTCTTGTTACAGTTTGTGACCTTTACCACTTTGATGCCATTTGGGTCACAACTTCCCCTGAGCTGGTATCTCCAAGGAGTTAGAGATATGACCTCAGACTTCCCTTAATAATTCCTTGAGCACTACTCAGCTCTATTTTAATTTATTTATTTTGGTGTTGATGATTGAATCCAGGAGCACTCTACCACTGGGCTACATCCCAGTCCTTTTTATTTTTTATTTTGAGACAGGATCTCATTAAGTTGCTCAGACCCTTGCTAAGTTGCTGAGGCTGGCCTCGAACTTGAGACCCTCCTTCCTGAGCCTCCTAAGTGGTCAAGATTATGAGCATGCACCATTGCACCTGTCACTACTTAGCTTTAAATTGTGCCCAAAGCCTCTAGGAAACTCTATTTTTTGGGGGGGCGGTACTGGGGATTGAACCCAGGGGCACTCCACCACTGAGCCACATCCCCAGCCCTATTTTGTATTTTTTTATTTAGAGACAGGGTCTCACTAAGTTGCTTAGGGCCTTCTAAGTTGCTGAGGCTGGCTTTGAACTTGCGATCCTCCTGCCTCAGCCTCCCAAGTGCTGGGATTACAGGTGTGCGCCACTGCGCCCAGCGAAACTCTGTATTTTAAACCTGTAAGGCATGGGGTATCACTGTCTTTTCTAGGAAAGAGTACTACATTTTCTTAGAACACTTCCCCTTGGGCTTTGGAGTGTTTCTCAGTTGGGTATTTTAGGGACTTAGGGAACCAAATCCAAACCAATATTTTCCAGGACTTTCTTCATAGAGCCCTGGAGAATCCACCATTGAGGGCAAAATGAATCCAAAGCCCCACACTCTTGTCCCTTTTTGGTTTGGCAGAGGGTGGGAGGAGGGCAGGTACAGGAATGGACATTGACTCCTTCTCTGGAGAGGCTCCCATTGATACTGTCAGGGCAGATGAGGGCCAGGGCAGGCAGACGGAAGTATTCTGCGGCTGGTGGGGGCGTCTCGGTACCCTGGGTCTGTGCAGATGAAATTCCTTTCCCTTTTTCAGGCTTCCAGCCCTGCATGCACAGAGCTGGAGATGAACGTCATGGACTGGCTGGCGAAAATGCTGGGACTTCCTGAGCACTTCCTGCATCACCACCCTGGCAGCCAGGGGGGAGGCGTCTTGCAGGTGGTGCATTGATAATCTCTCCCTAGCACAGGGGCTAAGTAGGCAAAGAAAAGTCAGCCCTTCCCCAGCAATTTTCCTGTTCTCCACAGTTTCCCCCTGCCACCCTCACCACCATCATCATCACCATCACCACTTCCATGATTATCAACATTTTCACCCACAGCACCATTGATATAGCTCAGTTGGTTGAGTGCCTGCCTTGCAAGCACAAAGCCCTGGGTTCGATCCCCAATACTTAAAAAAAAAAAAAAATCACACATTATCACATTTTCATTATTCCCTAATTCAAATTTCTTAGTTTATAATTAGACAATTCCTCTCTGTTGTCCCATTTTACACCTGTGGTAAGAGAGGAAGAGAGAAGGCAAGGAGAGCCACACCCTAACCCCAGGTCAGGGAGATGGCTGGTAGGGAAATTAACAACATGAATGAGGAACCTTGTCCTCAGATCCTGTCTTTGGATATGTGTCAAATATTTGGTTCTTCAAATATTTGTTTTTTCCTAAGAGTGGAGCTTTCTGGGTGCCTCCTGTATGCCAGGCCCATGGCTAGGTGCTTTTGCTTGACATTCATAAGATATTGGTTCTGAGGCCTTTGAGAATTCCCAAATTCTCAAATTCTATTGTAATGTGTAATTTTCCTGGTTTTATAATCTAGAGATAATAATATTTTCCTAAAGAGTGGACATGGTGATTAAATGAATTCGATTATATATAAATAGTCATACCACTCTGAGATGAGAAAACTAGCAAGTTCACTGGCTCCATTTGTCGGCTAAGTGACTTTTTCTCTCACTCCAAACTTGCAGCAAGATTAAACTCAGAACCTTACAAGAAATACAAACTGCTGCAAGTTGTGAATCCTCTGGGTTGTTAGCAAATACTTACAACTTCATATATTATATCTGGGAGAATATGCACAATGTCTACTTATGTGATCTTATATCCAATCATCTCAAGAACCCTCTAGGTAAATAGTGTCATCTCCAAGCTTTGAGATAAGAGCTCTGCAGCTCAGAGAGATCAAATAGGTCACACAGTTGGTAAACGGAAAAATGAGGATTCAGACTCAGGCTTGTACAGATTCAAACCATGCTTTCTCCTGTGTTCATCAGCCATGTGAACTTGAGATATTCCCATAACCCATCTGAGCATCATTATCTTTATTTGTAATATGATAAGAATCATAGCTATCTCAGAGAGGTGTTGTGAGGATCAAGTGGGACAACAGGAAGTGTTTTGCAAACTGAATTGATGCAGATGGAAGGTGGTGCCAGTATGCTGGCTTCCTTGTTATGGAGTAATTTTCAGTCACTGAATCTCTTGTGGGATCTGGTCCACCCTGACTCCCTACCATGGCAGTGTCTTACAAGTACTTTAGCAGGATTCTCTCAGCTATTGGTCACCTGAAGATTTCAAGAAGCAAAGACAACAGAGACTATGTGAACGAATGATAAGGAATCATACACTCTTGAGAAGCTGCTGACATGGCCCTCTATATTCCTACAATCATGCCCAGAGGGATCTTGTCCAATACTTCTCATCCCAGAAGGCAATTAAAGGGATGCTCTTCATTTTACAGAGGAAACAAAGAGTCTTCCAGAGGGGCAATATTAGCCCAAGGTCACAAATAGCCATTGACAACAAAATCAGGGTCAAAGTTGCCAGCCTCTCACATAATCCAGGACCCTCTCTTTGGGATACCCCTAAGGAATTGACCTTCATCTCCATACCTAATATAGCTTTTATTCTTTTCCTTTCTTTTCTATTCTTTTCATTCTGGGGATCAAACCCAGGGCCTTACATGTGCTAAGCGTTGGCTGTACCAGTGAGTGTACTCCCAGACCAAGAGAGTATTAAATAAGTTTTCCACAGGGTGCAAACTTGAACATTCTTTCTGGTTTCCGGAACATTCTCTGGTCTCTCTAATAGAGATGTTGGTATTAGATACAAACTTATTTTCAGAATGCAGAGTAGGGGTTGGGGGGAAGAAGGGCCCCTTAGGGAGGAGTTGTGTACTTCCTTACTAATAGCTATTAAACACATACACAGAGGAAATCATTAAATCTGGAAAATTTAGCAAGGGGACAGAGAAAGAGGCTGCCATTGGTAATCCTTCCACTGCAGAGCACGGTCAGTGAATCCACGTTGATCGCCCTGCTGGCTGCAAGGAAGAACAAAATCCTGGAAATGAAAACATCTGAGCCTGATGCTGACGAGTCCTCTCTGAATGCCCGTCTCATCGCCTATGCCTCTGACCAGGTGAGTTACCTGTCACAGGACAACCTTCAGGTTGGTAGTTGGCTTCTGGGGCCTTAGTCTATGAGTGGTTTTCTTCAAGACATGAGCACACTGGGCTTCGGGGAAGCTCAGGCCCAGAGGTTGTCTCCAGGATCTCTAGGGGAAGCCAAACTTCAACTGCTTGAACTTGATTCTCTTAGTCTTCAGGTTTCTGCACTTTTGGGAGTGTTCTTTCTAGGATGATTCTTTACTAACAGGTTTCCATGGTCCTCCTAGGCACACTCTTCAGTGGAGAAGGCTGGTTTGATTTCCCTTGTGAAGATGAAGTTTCTGCCTGTGGATGACAACTTCTCACTCCGAGGGGAAGTTCTTCAGAAAGCCATTGAGGAAGACAAGCAGCAGGGCTTGGTGCCTGTCTTTGTAAGTCAGAATGTGTCCTTAAGATTAGAATGGTAGAACATGAATGTGAGCAAGGAATTTGAGCAGAATTCATGTAAGTAACATGTAAGTAACACAAAGCAGAAGGGTCTTCAAGTACACTGTTTTACAAGTTAGGAATTGCTATTCATGGGTGTGTGATAAAATGAAATTTGTTGTGACTAGCATTAAAAATAAATAGAAAACATCCAAGTGTGTTCATACAGCCAGAGTATGTACTGTTTTTTGAAATTTTCTTTCAAATACATATGTTCATATGGACTAGGTTGCTATGTAAAATATATTTATTAATTAGTTTGTGCTAAAGCACAACACATGTCCTAATAGGTTGCATATGGTAGATAATGTCTGTGGTGAAATCTTTGTTCAGACCCAGTGTGTCATGTGAACCCACCTTCACCTATTAACTGGCTTTCATTTCTTTTCAGGTCTGTGCAACACTGGGGACCACTGGGGTTTGTGCATTTGACTGCTTGTCAGAGCTGGGCCCCATCTGTAAGTATATGCCCCATCTGGTGACGCAGACAAGGAATACTTTTAAAAATATTTCCTAGAGTGAGAAATATTTCCTGAAACCAGCTCTATGGAATTTTTCTCCCTGCCTCTTTGGTCAATTTGGAGACATGGAAAGGATTACCAAAGGTGATTCTCCCAGGCAGCCCAGGTCACTTGACTTTTCCTAGTGGTGAGACAAGGGTTAGAGCTGCCCTATAGAGCATCTTCCCCTGGGAGACAATAGCAGGAAAGTGTGTTAGTCAGCATTTGATCACTATAACCAATGTCTGAGGTAATTCACTTATGAAGAATATAGACTTATTTTGGCTCACAATTTTGAAGGTTCCAGTCCATGATTGGCTGGCTCTGTCACCTTTGAGCCTGTGGCAAAGCAGCAGATCACGATGGAGCACGTGGTGGGGAAAAACCACTTACCTCATCATAAGCCAGGGAAGGAGAGAGTGAGAGATCAGGTCCCACAATCCTTGTCAAGGGCATGCCCCCAATGACCTAAAGACCTCCCTCTAGGACCACCTCTTAAAGGTCCCACCACCCTGCAAGGGGGCCACCCTGTGGGCCAAGCCTTTAGCACATGGGCCCTTGGGGGACATTCAAGTTTCAAACTATGACTGAGAGTCTTGTGTTTTCTCATCTTCTCATTTGTATGTTGAACTCTACCTAAAGCAGGCTGTATCTAAAACACAGGGCAAATGAAGCACAGTAAAATATTTTCTATTCTGCTCCCGAAAGGGGAAAGGGTCAGGCAGGGAAAACAATGCGAGAGATAAAGGCAGAAAAAAACCCCAAACATAATTGTTTGATTCACAGGAGAGAAACCCAGTAAGAAAGAAAGCCATCTCTCTAGCCATTGTATTAGATACATTAAGATTGCTTTCTGGGCTAGTGGGAAGTTGGTTGTTTTGGGATATTCTAGATTGAAGCCAAGGGAGTGTTGTCCTCTTCCCAGTGAGAGAAAAAGGTCAGGGTGAGGTTTTAGTAGACTTTCCCATTAGGAGGTAGTGGTACCTCTTTCAACTCCTCTTCCTCACACTGACACCCCATCCTCCCATCTGCCCACACTTTGATAGCTTATTTAGCAAAGCACATCATCCTTTCCCAGCTATTCGCTTTGCAGCCCATCACCCCCTGAGCTAAGCAAGAGATGCCTTTCGACTCCCTACTTCATGCCTCCCCTCTAGCAGGTCACATTTACTTCCTCAGGTGCTGGTGAGGGGCTGTGGCTTCACATTGATGCTGCTTATGCAGGCACTGCCTTCCTGTGCCCTGAGTTTCGGGGGTTTCTAAAGGGCATTGAGTACGCCGACTCTTTCACCTTCAATCCTTCCAAATGGATGATGGTGCACTTCGACTGTACTGGGTTCTGGTGAGTGTGTCAGCCAAGCTCTGAGCACATGGGAGAGCCTTGCTTCCTTTGGAGAGAATTCCACCACTTACATCCATTTGGAAACCCACAGGGTCAAGGACAAGTACAAGCTGCAGCAGACCTTCAGTGTGAACCCCATCTACCTCAGGCATGCCAACTCTGGTGCTGCCACTGACTTCATGGTGAGTGGCCAGGAAAAAGAGGGCAGCTTGTGGCCTCTGAGGTGGCAACTGGCTGCCTCTGACCCCTGATGTCCTTTTGCATGTTGGCTCCCTTCAGAAGGCAGAACATTGTGAGCTTACCCCATAATACGGACACAGTGTGCCTTTGATTTCAAGTTTGCATGAGTAAATAGAATGTAACCCATAGAACTACTAAAAACCCTAGAAAATGAGAGCAAATTTTGAGGCAGAACACACATTTCCTGAATATCTGTGGCTTTTTTTCCCACCTAGAAATAGTCCCCCTACTACAGGTGGGTGAATCCTTTTTTCTCTATCATGAATAGTATTTTGTTGCTTACTACCTAGCAGGAGGGAAGGATGGAGCATTTCCCTGGGTGGGAAAGAGGGTCCTTCCTTACATTACTTTTAGTCATCGTTCCTAACTGGCCTGTGGGAAGCTCTGTGGTGCAATAAGACAACAGGTGCCTTTTGTGAGGTTCTGGATGTCTCCAGGAATTCCTGGCGTTCCCAACTGCCTGCATCTCAGTTTTCCCAAACTCACATTCAGGGATGTAAAAAAATACCTTACATATTGCACAGCTAATGGGAGGCTGTAAAGCAGAAGGCAATCATTTTAGTTTGGAATCCATAACAGCTGTGGCCTTTCAGGAAACTTACTGGACCTCTCTGAGCTCTGGCTTCCTCATCTAGGACATGGCAATAGTGGCACCATTGTCATAGGCCTAAGTGGCAACGTCATAGGCCTAAGTGTGGCCTAAGTGGCAACGTACATGTAGATCACTTGATCACTTAGCACAATACCCATGTGGCAAATGCTCAATAAATGGTAGGAATAATACTCCTAAAATCTCTTTTGAGTCGCAGAGATTGGCAACAACAAAGTGGTCAAGCATGTAGGTGCTAAAGCCAAATGACCGGTGTTTGAATAGTCGCTTCTCCACTTACTAACTTATGTGGCGTTAGGCACATGAGCTCCATCATCCCTTGATTACACAGTTATTCTCTTGTAGACTAGTTCAGGCTTCCTTGAGATCTGTGAAGGCTTTTGATTAGAATTGCAGGCAGTAAACTTGCAATGGTGGGAGAAGACCCTCCCCTGGCCTTTTTGGTGGGTTTTCAGAAAAATTCAATTTAAAAAATATAAAAATTCCAGAGAATTTTTTTTATGGCTAAGTTTTGTTTCTGAGCACAAAACAATACCCCAAAAAATCTCCCAGAAGTTTATCAGGGTCATCATAAACCGAGAACATTATCTTTGCCCTTGTCCATTTAGAATTTCATGTTAGCTTTTTTGTTCATTTATCAAAGCATCTCAAGATCTTCCTATGGTTCATTCCCATCAGTTTGAAGATTTTTATGGTACTCTTTCTTTTCCAGATAGCTTAGAAAAATCTAAATTGAACTTTTCCCTGTGCTGGTCCATGGTAACCTTACTATTTATTCTTCTATATCCAAAAGCATTACTTTATGCTTATTCTTCCTCCATCTCCAGTTCTGTGGATTTAATTTTTAAGACTGTGAAGAAACTCTCAGAACACTGACACTGCTATCCTTGTTGTGATCCTGGGGGTCTCCCAGCTGCTCTGATCTAGGCACCAAGCTCTTTCATAGCCAGGTGACTGTGGTTTTAAATAGAAGCTCATCACTGCTCTGAGATGAGCCAGAAGTAGAGGTGCATTCCTGGGTCCTTGGAATCACCTAAAATCAGAGCTAGTCCCTCTGCCATCAGCAAAGCTCCCCTCCTCTTCATTTCCTTTCCCTCCAATAGCACGGTGAGCACCAATGGATGGGGCATTACCTTGCCCTTGGCAGGGGAGACTGACAGAACCTTGAAAGGTTATTGGCTATAACCATCTGGAAATCAGAAAGTTTTTAGAGACAACTCTTAGCATTCATTATTTATTCTCCTTGAGAGTCCGTCCATTGGACAAGAGGTGGAGTAGACATATTCCCTGCTACAGGAATTTTATATTTCCGTGCTTCGATGCCCTCTGCTGGCTAATGGAAGTCCTCAAGCTTAAAACTTTGGAAATCAAAGTTTAATGTTTTAATGCAGGAGAAATATTATCCATTGGCACAGGAATAATGTTCCCACTGTGACTGACCCAGGAAACGGGGTTGAAGGTCAAAGATGAGGACATTTGTGAGGATTTGTCAATTCCACAGATGGGCAGATAAATATTTGATGGGACAAATATTTATTTTTAGCAAATAAAAATTGTGGTGGAAGCATTCTGACAGTGGAGGGACAGGTTATTAAAAACCCCACTCCATATTAGAATAACTAAACACTTTTCAAATCCTTTACTCTGTTTTCAGAGCTGATACGTTGGTTTAAAATTGGGTTGGAAGATGTCGGACCTATGGTAACCGCAGCTTTGAATGTTAAGCTTGTTGAATTTCGTCACCAGAACAAAGGGTTGATTTCAGTCTAAAAGAAACAGATTTGGATGCCAATTTGAAATCTGAATGCTTGAGTGATGTCCCAGAGGTCACAGGAATCTCACAAGTTAGGATAGGGCAGTGGGATTAATTAAGGAACATCTTGATTCTACAAAGAAATACTGCTGTGGTTGGCAACTCACATAGTTTATCACTGATAACTTCAGCTGAGCTCTTGTCCTCTGTTTTACTCGTACCACCTCCCTGGAAGCTGTTGTTCATTTTGTTTCACGGATGAGTAGTGAAGTGGCCCTGCCCAGGCTCACACAGTTCAACCATGGCTAAGCTGAAGGAGACACCCAGGTCTGCGGGGCTCCAGTGTCTGAGTTCTTAACTACCATACCTGTAACTGTTATCCATTCAGATGGAACAGAAATAGAACACTTTATTCAAGAAACAGGTTCTTTTACAGAAAAAAAATGTGTCTCTTCTATCTTGAGTTGCTGGACTGGGACAAGATGTTTAGAACAGCATTAAAAGAAAAGTGCTCATCTCATTAGTTTGAAGTTGTGGATGGGGTTTCCACTTATCCTGCAGCTGGATGAGGAATTATTAGCCACTTTTATCAGTGAAGCACTCTTTGGGTAACTTGCTTTGGCTTGCTCAATAGTGATAGCTTCGGGAGTCATGGTGACAGTGTCCATCCCAGAGGGCTGGGCAGGCAACAGATAATGCCCAAGAGTGCCCAGTGGGATGGCACACTTGTCTCTAACTGTGAGCACTGTGTTCTTTTAATTCTAGCACTGGCAGATCCCCTTGAGCCGGCGGTTTCGCTCTATTAAACTCTGGTTTGTGATTCGTTCCTTCGGGGTGAAGAATCTTCAAGCACATGTCAGACACGTATGTAGCATGCACATTGTGGGGCTGAATCCATCTTGCTGTGTTTTCTCATGGGGGAGGAAGGCTTGGCTCTGCTTTACTGACATACCCAGGGGGCCAATGGTGTCTGGCTCAGGTGTCTGGGCCTATAGAGGGGCTCCTGAGATTTGATTATTCCAAGGTGGCCTGCTCTTTGTTAACTAGAGGAGCATTGAGCACAACATCAGCCTGAGGGCTCTCTGGTGTCTCTCTTTTCTGCTGAGTGTCTCACCATTGGTTTTGCTGTCATTGAGCACTGGGGAGTGATGACCTGAGAGTCTGGTTTGCAGAGAAAAAGAAAGTAAATCAAAAGGCAGTGTGGATGGCCAAGGTAGGATCTTATCTTTTTGGACTTGCCCTGGGATTGCAGCTGACTGAAAATTTAATTGCTATTATGGTTGTTTCTGAAGCGACTCTCCTGACCTGGACTGACAGACCCACCAAATCTGTAACATGCTTCCCTGGGTTGTGCTAACAGCTATTTGTTGAAGGCATATTTGGTACAATTTATTTCAATTCAATTCAATAACTACAAAATTATTGTGCTAGGAAAGGGACACAGAGAAAAGGGAGAGAGGCATGGTCCCTCCCTCATATTCTTGTGGAGTGGAAGAGGTGGGACTTAAGGAACTTTGGTTAGCAGCTGAAGTTCTTCAAGAGCTACGTGAAAGACAGCGGAAGAGTTAATCCCAAGACACTCTTTCTTGTCACTAGGTAGATCATTCCCTGTCTACTTTTCCTCTAGAAAATTCCTCCTCCTTTCAACAAACACAAAACAAAATGAAGAGGTTGAGGCAGTAACTATGACTGGTTGTCAAGTTTGTAATTTTACATTTTAAAATGTTTTTTTTTAGTTGTAAATGGACACAGTATCTTTTTATGTATTTATTTTTATGTGGCGCAGAGGATTGAACCCAGCGCTTCAAATGTGTGAAGCAAGTGCTCTACCACTTATCTGCAGCCCCAGTTCTGTAATTTTACATTTGTAATCAACAGTGGACACTTATAAACTTCCACCCAGTATACTGAGAGGCTTTAGGCACTTCATGCTCTTGTTTGATGCTCAAGATCAGAGGATAGTGGGCAGGGAATGAGGCAGCAGAGGTCACAAATAATTAGAAAAATTCTTTGGCTTACAACTTAAGACTGGATGTTCAATGTGTAGCTGCTGTCAATCTTCCCTAAATGCTGCTTTTTGTCAGCCCAACCTCTGAATTCGCATCTCCTTGGCCACACCAGTCCACACTCCTCGGCCTGCCTGCCAAGGGCCTGTTTATAAGTCTCCACCTCCGCTTGGGCATGTTAGGAAGCCATCCAAAAACCCACGCCCAGGCCACCTGCACCCTCACCAGTATCTTTCACCTGGATTGCCTTCTCCTCTCATCTGCTGTTCATGGATCAAGCTCACTTCCTCCCGGAGAGTCCCTGAGTACTTCTTCTGTTCTGGTCTCTACCTCCTTGGTATTCCCTGGATCAATTACTCAGACACAAATGTGAGTCTGAGTTCAGTGTCCCACCATAGTAGGGGTGATATCAAAACAAAGTTGTTCTGTATGAGTTAATTTTATCTTTTCTAATTGATTGTAATTATTGCTACTTGCATAATGTGTTAAATTTTTAAAATAGACTATTGCATTAGATTCTTACAACAATGCTTGGGGTAGTCACCCTGACTAGGTGTGGTTCAGAGATAGTAATTGCCCTGCTCAAGAGTGGAAAGCCTGGGACTCTATCTCAAGCTTCCTAATTACAAGTCCTTTCTTCAGAGTTCTGGGCCATTTCTTCCTATGTCAGGCTCTTGGCTTTACATAAAGCCAAGTTTTGTCTTTCTCTATTATATAGTTGTGCTTCAGAGAATGAGATCTGGGTTTGATTTTTAGTCTATTTTACTGTTTGGTGACCTTGGACAAATTACTTAATCTTTCTGTGTTTGTCTTCCTGGTTTATAAAATGGGAAAATGATAATCCCACTCTCAAAAGTTTATTGTGAGAATTAAACAAGAGTATGCATATGTAGTTCTTAGCACAGGTCCTAGTAGTTAGTAGTCAATAGTCCCTCCTCCTCCTTCTTCCCCTCCTTTATTTTCTCCTTTTTCTAATAAGTTTCATTATCATCATCATCATCATCATCTCCCATCACCTCCAATAGGGACTGGTAAACTTTTCCTTTGAAAAGCCAGATGGTAATTATTTTTGGCTCTGTGGGCCATACAGTCTCTGTTGTAACTTCTCGACTCTGTCATAGTACAGAGCCACCATAGTCAACACGTGAACACATGAGCATGACTGGCTGTGTTCTAGAAAACTTTATTTACAAAAAGCAGTAGGAGCTGGGCTTTGCCCGCCTAGACTGGAGTGTGCAGGTGCCAGTAGCAGTTCTGATCTCCTTCCACAAAGGTGGACTTGATGCCTGTGCTGTTCTCACCTCTCCCCTGGCCTCTGTTCTGTCTTATTGCCAACAGCATGCATTTCAGGAAGAAGCAGAGCATGCTGGGAGAAGCTGCTCAGCAACCAGGAGACCTGCCTTCTGCCTTTTGGCCCTTGGGAAAGTCACTTTTCTTTGGCTCCTCCTAGAAACTGAGGAGGTTGAACAAATATGGTTTCCAGGTCTCTT
>JAJEJO010001205.1:266748-280240 GCA_020662805.1 Glaucomys volans
TGGAGTGCAGAGAGTTTTGGCCCTTGCCTGTCCCACTGGCCCCTCAAGAAGTGTTCACTCCTGAATGGGAGGTCAGATTGCCTGAATTACAAAGCCTATGGCTTCTGGTTTCTGGGGCTGACTTAAAAGAGGGCCCTGAGATACAAGTTCTCCAGGTGAATCTGATGTGACAGCACAGAGGGAACCAGTGGAGATTTTCCAGGTTGCAATATGAGCAAAATCACATGGAGAAGAGAGGCAGGCAGAAGCCACTTAGGTCTCCAAAGGTGTCACTGGTTTAGACCATTTCATGATGTGAAAGTTTATGCCTGGTTATTAATCTCAGTTTTCTATATATTCCCCATTCCAGGGTACAGAAATGGCTAAATATTTTGAATCTCTGGTCAGAAATGATCCTTTCTTTGAAATCCCTGCCAAGAGGCACCTTGGCCTGGTGGTTTTTCGTCTAAAGGTAATGCCATCTTCCAATGATGTTATTCATTGTTCTGGAGTTGTTGAATCTCTTGGACATGTAAATGTTGGACTTCTGAGGATGATTACAGGGGATGTGATATAGACTTTTCTTTATCCTTCGAACAGGGTCCTAATTGTCTCACAGAAAGTGTGTTGAAGGAAATAGCCAAAGCTGGCCAACTCTTCCTCATCCCAGCCACTATCCAGGACAAGTTGATCATCCGTTTCACTGTGACATCCCAATTTACCACCAGGGATGACATCCTGAGAGACTGGAACCTCATTCGAGATGCTGCTACTCTCGTCCTGAGTCAGCACTGTACTTCTCAACCAAGCCGCCTGGTCAGGAACCTCATCCCTCAAACCAGTGCCTCGAGAGCCTTGGCCAATGGAATGTCCCTTCAGTCTGTCAGTGAGGCAGGAGATGACCCAGCCCAGGCCAGGAAGATCATCAAGCAGCCTCAGCGTGTGGGAGCCAGTCCTGTGAGAAGGGAAGACAGCTGCCACATAGAAACCTTGCTGGACCCACTGGATGACTGCTTTTTAGAAGAGGCCCCAGCTGCCACCAAGCACAAGCTGTCCTCCTTCCTGTTCAGCTACTTGTCTGTGCAGAATAAGAAGAAGACAGTGAGATCCCTCAGTTGTAACAGTGTGCCTGTGAGTGCTCAGAAGCCACTTCCTGCTGATGGCTCTGTGAAGAATGGGGGCCCCTCTCGGGTCAGAATCTTCTCCAGGTTTCCAGAAGAGATGATGCTGCTGAAGAAAAGTGCTTTTAAGAAGCTAATCAAGTTCTACAGTGTCCCCAGTTTTCCTGAATGCAACTCTCAATGTGGGCTCCAGCTGCCCTGCTGCCCTCTACAGGCCATAGTGTAGACAGGGTCTTCAGCCAGAGTCTAAGGATATGTGTGATTGAGGGAATCTCTGAGCCCCTTCAAATTGTGTGCAGAATTTGTGTGCTTATGTGTATGTGCATTTTTCTTGGGAGCAAGTCCATAATTTTGATCAGGTTCTCATAGGGGTTCATAGCCCACGGTCGAGTATCAATGGAGAGTTTACACCAGCACGATCCAGAAGGTTCTAGCAGCTCATCAGACAGAAAGGATGGAGGATTGCATACTGACAGACGGCTTCTGTCTTCTGTGGTTCAACTTGTGATATGAAATACTATTTAGAAATAAATTGTGCTTTTCCCTGAAACAAAGCATACCCCGTGTGACTTAATTGACCACTAAAACATTGATTAACTACCCAGGGCATGTTCTGGAGCCTAATGCATCAACCATAAAGATTTTTCTTTTCAGGATGCTGAAGATTTGAATTTAATTACAGGAAAACAGTGGAGGAGCTGTTAGTAGTGAAGAAGTCAGGCAGCTTGTATTTAAAAGTATCAGTTCTGGGTCAGGCATGATGTTTATATATAAGGAAGCCCTGGCTCCTGGCCCCAGAGCTTTAAGAGAACAAAGCTAGGTCCCTTGTTTTCAGTTGTTCCACTCGACAGTAAAGTTCAGGATTGTATTTGATCAGAAGCTCACAGTAGCAGGCCAACTCCAGTCCTCTAGAACATCTAAATGTCCCATCTCTAGGTTTGGAACTTGTACATTTTTCCTTTATTCTGGACCCTATAGTTAAAAAAAAAAATCTATGCTCATAGGTAGCTTGCTATGATTAGTTTAGATGCCCCAAATCATTTTCTTCCCATTTTTGATGACACTCAGATAGGGAGTGACTCTAAAATTGGTTACATGAAGATCATAAAAAATAAAACTGTACACTAGTTAAAGTGGTAAGGATAATTTTACTCAGCGATACACTATTGTAATAGGGAAAAGAGTTCAGTGTGAATGGGACTCAAAACAGTACAGAGGTGACTGGCATTTTAAAGGGAGAAGGGATGGGTGCCAGTAGGGACTTGGTAGAGTCAGAAATGTAAAAAAGTTACAAAAAGTAGGAATGGGGTTGGTTCATGTGAAACATACCTGGGTTTATTAATGGTCCTTATCAAAGTTAAGCTCCTACCCTGCCACAGACTGAGACATGGGTCCTATCTCCAGATATTAGCTGGAACTAATAGTAAATTCTGGCAGTCTTGAGTTTACTTAGGTGGGCACATCAGGGGAGGCTAGGGTCATTTTAGTTTATGTGACCTTGACCTGTTAGACACTAGGTTAGTGTTTGTTCAAGTGTTCACGGGCTGAAGTTGAGACCTCATTGGGAAGAGGGCTCAGAGGAGCCTGGCTAGAGTTTGATCCAAGAGAGAATCTTTGTCAAGAACTTAAATCTTCACATTACCACTTGTTCTCTACCAGTGATCCCTGAATTTTGCTACATCCTGGAATCACCTGGGGGGTGTTTAAAAAATACTGGTCCCTGACTCCCACTCTCAGAAATCTTAATCTACTTGGTATGGGGTGAGCCTGGACTTTGGGGTTTTTGACAGCTCCCCAGGTGATACTAATGTGTAGCATCATTTTGGATTCACTGCTTTAGATTCACTTGCTTGTCAAAGAGGTGGGTATGGGCTGGAAGCATGGGCATCTCCAGGTGAGCCTGATGCACAAGTTTGAGAAGCACTGTTCTCAGCCAGTGGTTCTCAAACTTGAGCTTGCGTGAGAATCACCAGGACAGCTTATTAAAGCATAAGTTGCTGAACCCTTCCATGAGTTTCTGATTCAGTAGTTTCGGGGTGGGACCCAAGAATTTGTATGTATAACAAGTTCCTGGGTAATGCTCATACTGCTGATCCAGGCACCATGCTCAGAACTACTAGTATATGTTCTCTACTGCAAGTGCTAGGTGCTTAGTGATGTCAATTAGCTGTGTGACTTTAGGTATGTCACTGAACCTCAGGCCTCTGGGTTTTTAAAATTTTCTTTTATCAAATAAAGAATTTCAACTAGATAGTCTTTAGAATCACTTATAGTTTTGTTATAATAAAGCACGATGTGTGTGAGAAAAAAACATAAGCTGTTAATTGATGTGAATATATAGGAATAAAGAGCATCCTGATGCTGGGCCTTTCCTGGGGCCTTCACTTTGAGCCATTCTGATCTAAGAGTTGAACCTCAGGTAATAAAAGATAATTCAGTTCTGAGGAACTGAGTTACAGCAACTAAGCACACATGACCTGTAACTCAAGGTGCTTTTCACTGTGTTAATTTTTCCCAAAATGTGGTCCCCAACCAACAGCACCAACCTCACTTGGCAGTTTGTTAGAAATGAAAATTCCAATTCCAATTCCAACTCTGGGGGTGGGATCCCATGTTTTTATAAGACTTCAAGGCAATTTTCTTTTTTCCCAGATGATTGTCAGTGTTGAAGTGTGAGAATCATTGCTCCACATGTACTGTAAGCACTGGATTGTTTAATTAACTCTTTTCCCCCAGTAGAAAAACTTACATAGAAAACTGCATGTTTAACAGGTTGTGTGATGAACAAGCAACAAATAATTATTGCCCACTATGTGCCAGACACTGAGGATATAATAATGAGCAAGATAGACAGTCTCTGCCCTCATGGAGCTTCTATTTTCATAGATGCATGAAATCTGAGCAAAGGGAGAGACCATCATTTCTTTTTTTTTGGTACCGGGGATTGAACCCAGGGGCACTTAACCACTGAGCCACATCCTTGATTTTTTTTTTTTTTTTTTGTATTTTATTTAGAGACAGGGTCTCATTGAGTTGCTGAGGTTGGCTTTGAACTCTTGATCTCTTGTCTCAGCCTCCCAAACCACTGGGATTATAGGCGTGCACCACCTGCCCAGCGGAAAGAGACCATATTAATGGAATGCACCACCAATCACATACTCCCTACCACTTGGCGTTCAGCGTGCTCTGGAAGATAGCAGTCTGGCTGACTAGATGGCCAGTCAGCCCTCCTCCCCTCCAACAGTGCTGGGTGATGCTGAGTAACACTTGCTTGTTAGTTACCTCTTTACAGACTTCGTACAGCCCCACCAACTGTAATGACAGAGTAATGATGGTAGAAAAGTTAAAACATAAGGAAAAGACTCTGACCTTCCTTCTAGGGGTCTTTTCCAGTCAGCTATCTTTGAAGGTCTGACCTGAATTACTAGAGAGAAGCTTGGAAAACCCCACCACAGTAGTGCTGAGCATTATCTCTTGGTCGTTAACAGAGATCCACTAACTGCTCCTAGAGTGGATGTATGAATGAACAACACATTTAAGAAGTCATCTTTTAGGGTGGGTCACTGCAGTTGGTTGGTCTTCTCCATATCTAGTACTCTCACTGGCTTCCATTTCAAATGCTGACACTTCCTAGTTTAATTGCCAAATTATTTTGGAGCATGGAGCATTGATTACAAATTTATAAACAAAACTCAGAGACTCACTGAACATCAGTTTTTGTTGAAAACATCCATTTATGCTTTCAAATAAAGCTAATTCTTGCATCTAGTTCTATGGACATGTTTTCTATGGACTTTTTTTTTTTTTTTTATATCTGGGATTGAATCCTTGGGGGCTTAATCACTGAGCCACATCTCCATCCCTCTTTTGTATTTTATTTAGAAAGAGGGTCTTGCTGAGTTTCTTAGGGCCTTGCTAAGTTGCTGAGGCTGACTTTGAACTTGAAATCCTCCTGCCTTAGCCTCCCAAGCCCCTGGGATCATAGGTGTGCACCACTGCACCCAGTGATTTCTGACCTTTTTAAAAGAGATAAACCAGTCTTCAGAGTGGATTCTCTCAGGAGGTGGCTTTCTTTTGTTTATATGCATGAAGACCCAGGAATCAAGGATATTGTGCTGGACATTATCAGTCCCTCATAATGGAGCTGTGTACCTGGCTGGAATCAGGGAGGTTTGGGGAAGTGAGAGGCTGAGGAAGCCATCAGGATGGGAGGCAAAGCTGGTAGAGATGTAAAGGCCCAGGTTTCTGATTTTCTAACTAGATGATCTAAAACATGGGCCAAGGTAGGTCAGGGTTCAGTAAACTCTGGTGAACAGAACACTCATACTCTGGCTAGTGGTGCAAGTGCTGACCTCTCACCTAAAAAGATGCCCCTTGGGACACAGTAACATCACCGACTTAACTTACCCCTGCAGACAAACCGAATCACTTTAACAAGCTATCATGTAACACAATTGCACAACATGGAACTCAAAAACACAGGCTCTGCTACCTTGCATTGCTTGTGTTTAAGTTCTCACCAGAAGCTCAATAAAGCAAAGGCAGAGAGAATTTTTGCAAAAATGTCCAGGCTTTGACACACAGCAATAATCATTCTAAATAACAGAAATAATTCATAAAGATGCAGTATATCCAGTTCTCCTTGGGCCATGCTCAAGGCCCTTATGCAGATTAAGTGCTCAGAAAATGTTTATTATTAGGCCTAATAAGTGGGGGCAGGGATTCTGGTTATGTAGTCATAGAAGTCACCTAAAAGAGTAGAGAGACAACTAGAAAGATATTTATAATATACAATAATTCTAGTGCTGTATTGGAGGTGAGGATGGTGGCCCTTCTCATCATATATCATTGAGGATCCCAAGGCATGTTGCCTAGGGCTTTGTGGCTTTATGGGGACTAAGCTGGGGAGAACTGGGACTCCTTGCCAGATCCTGGTCATTTGAGGATGCTTGAGGAAAGGAATCTTGACTATTGCTAGGGAGGCTGGGGGTGAACTTGGGTCTCATTTTCTGAATGTGGACTCAGTCAGAGACTGTGATGATCCTGTGGCCTAGGACAAGCCTTAGGTAAGAATGTGTCCTAAGTATCTCCACCCAGGATCTGCTGAGATGGTTGCAACTGATCATTGTGAAGGGCAAGAAGTGCCAGTCAGGAAGGGAGGCAGCTGAATGGAAGGAGAAAGGGCTTTCTGAAAGAGTTCCTCAGAAGGTCCCAACCCTCCTGTACCACACCCAAAGGCCCCAGGCTCTTGAACAGGCTGGAGACTGTGGAGTGGAATCAGTTCCTGCCTGTGAGCATGGGACACAATTCCAACTGCCCTTGAGAGTGTGAGGTGGAGTGCTTCTCAGAGAGCGGGGACTCACCTGGTTCACAGATACGTTGTATTTGAGATGCATGGAAGTTTCACAATGTTGAGACTTCGCATTTTAAAAATTGAGAGATTGCATATAAATCTGGATTTCTGTTTTCCAAATAATTAGAAGATCCCAGCAGAACCTGGTCTGTATTCCTGCATGCCAATTACCAGCTGACTGAAGCTGAGTAGTAGCTGTTCCTGTTTGCCATGTTCATTCCTGACTTGCTTCTCTCATCCACATTATTGAGTCCTGAAGACATAGGAGCTCATCACCCTTAATGTAGCTACAAAATATTTACTGAACACCTTTCATGTATAGGACTCTGACACAATAACAATAGACTTAGTCTTCTTCAAGGACTATGGATGGCATTGCCACCTGTGGGATAATGTTGTTTGTACGCAGTGGCCAGTGTGCCTATGGGTGGGGAGAGCTGGTTTCCTTACACTGGAGCTGGGTTTCTGTTGGGTTGTTCACTGCAGGTCTTCCCTGCCCTCTGCTATCTTTTAAAATTTAAAGCACTATTACCATTATGAGCTGGACAACTGTGACAAATGACCAGTGAGGTTGTCAGGTTTTGAAGTAACTGACACAGTTGCATTTAGAATAAAGTTAGTAAAGAACCCAAGAGAACATCATTTCACGTGCTGGTGTTCATCTATTTTATTATATATTAAAAAAAATAAGGCTGTCCCTCCAATGAGCTCAGTTGACAAATACAAACAGTAGATGCACATTGAAAAAAATAATTATTTCTAAATCTTTTCACTTGCAAAGTTCAGGTGTAATTAAGAAACAACAACTCTTCCCTTACTTATATGCATAATTCCTAAAAAATTTGCACTTA
The DNA here is from genome assembly GCA_020662805.1 of Glaucomys volans. Classification (NCBI taxonomy): domain Eukaryota; kingdom Metazoa; phylum Chordata; class Mammalia; order Rodentia; family Sciuridae; genus Glaucomys; species Glaucomys volans. The sequence continues at coordinate 274,053 of JAJEJO010001205.1, forward strand.
TAATCTTCAATCCAATTAGAGATGAATTATATTGAGTGGCTGTACTAAGTCTGTTCAGTTTCTTTCTGGAAATGTGAGTTATCCTCCTGGGAATATTCAGATTTTCAGAGTTTTATCATTTATGGCTTTATAAATGTCCTCTGTCATAGGCACATATGTTTTTCTTGTGTCATCCAAGAAATATAAGGCATCTTTAATGACTGTGGGATTAAAGCCCTCCTCCATGAGAGTTACTTTGCGGTGTTTAAAAGTTCCAGTGATCTCCAAGGTATCCTGAAAAAGATCAAACAAACACTGTGTTGAGTTTTGCAATAGATTAGGGGGAAGGGTGAGGAGTACGGGTAGGGCAGGGGACCTGCAAATCATTGGCATTTGTGGCTCAGGTGAAAGCTGTGGAGTGAATTTCTGATACCCATTTGGCCTGTTTTCAGAAGTTCCATGAGGGGGCCCTGTGTGAGGGATTTATTTCTATTGCCTTATGGCCTTAGGATCATCTATGGGGCAGAAGGGGCTGTCAATGGTGAGATACCTGTAACTAGATTTCAGAGCAGAGCGGTGGTACCTGGTGCTTGGTAAGGCTGTGGGTATCCCTGGGTGTCTGGGTTAACAGTGGGAGTGGGAGGAGGGATCATTTACACACAGGGAGCTCTGTTGTCTCCATCTATTTGTTAGAATGAACACTTCCTTCAATGTTGATTAAAGTCTCTGAAGATATTTCATGTTCATGTCTCTTTACCATCTGGTTGCAAACCAAATGTCAGTGTTTAATGAATACACATCAATAGAAATAACCCTACACACTCACCAATATCTAGAACCTTAAGACTTTTTTTTCTCAAGTCTTCAGTTATAGAATCACAGAGCTAAAAGTCTGAAAGTGAGAGTGTCGAACCAACTAAAAGGATTAAATTTTAGAAAGAAAAAAAAAATCCCCATGGCAGGATTGTCAAGTTTGGTAGTTACAACTGGCTAATGATGCCTAACTAAATTTTACCCTGTGGGGTAGGACTTCTGTGTACTTTTGTATTCGTTATTGAAAACAATAATGTTAGAGCATTTCTATTTAAAGTGTCTGTCATACCTCCTCAAACACAGACTTTGAGTTGTTTTTTTTTTTTTGTCAAGACTATTGTTGAATAGTTTCCTTGTCATTTCAGGGAGAAAGGGATTAGGACTGGATTTCTGCTAGTTATATTTTCTGATATTTTGCTTCCTTCTTTCTGAACTTTCTGGAAAAGGCAAGACAAATTTGGCAAAAGTGGTCACCAAGGGAGAAGGGGAGTTGTTCCCTAAGAGATAGGGGTCTCTGAGAGAGAAGATAATCGAACTTGGTAAAATGTCTCACCTGTATTCTCAGAAACCGAGGCCTTGCATAATTAGGCAGGTAATCGGCAACGTGCCTAAAGAGTTTGTTTCCATCAAATTCATGGTTTTCTTTCATCTTGATGGAGGCCATGCCAATTCGGCCCTCATGACCTAGATATGAGGTGTTGAGGCTGTGAGACTTCATTAGTTCAAGGAACTGTGCACTGAAACCACACTTTGGATAGTTGGAATTTTTACTTCAAATACATGTCAAATTTTTCTTAGGTGAATATACTATTACTCATAGTAAGAATAATGATAGCTATGCATTGATTGAACTCTCACTAGATATATGTTACAAGTTGTCTCATTTAACCCTCACAACAACTTTATGAAGGGGGACAAATGTTATCTCCCTTTTACAGATAAAGAAGTTGAGATGTTAAAGCCATTAAGATACTTGATCAAGATCACATCGCAAATACCAAGCAGGGTCAGAAACTGAATCCAGGCAAATTGGCTCCAGGTCCCATGCTTGTGACCATTGTCCTTCTTGGCAGCCTACACAGAGATATCTCAGTGGGACACAGGTCAAACTTGTGGCAATAAATGTTGTTTTGGATTCTAGTGACTAGTCCTTGCTTCACCATCATCATAAATCAGTGAGTTCACGTTGTTCTTTAGTTGCACCTCCAGGCACACCTTGGAAACTTATTTATTTAATCAAGGTTCCTAATAACTTTGGTCTCTGCATCTCAGAGAAGTTGCAGGACAGGAGGGTGAAGGCAGGTGAGGGGTGAGCTGTTTTGTGCCCTCTCATTCATGCCCACCAGTCACAAGAGACTGTATACTCCACAGAGAAAATAGATCCTAACAGCAGGGCTGTTAGTGGAGACGTGTTCCGAACAATTACCATTGTTTTCTTGTGAGGACAGTGGTAATTAGATATTAATTCATCTTCTACACAATCCAGTAGACCCAGCGGGAGTTCAGGTCCACTTCCCTGAACTACTTAGCTGTAATCAGAGACGGGGAAGGAGCCGATCCAGGTCACCTGGGCCCCAGCTTTTGAAATCTCTCCCATGGTGATTCTGTGTTTACCTATGACTCTAAAGAACACCAAAACCCAACAACAACAACAACAACAACAAAAAACCCCAACAAAACAAAACAAAAAATAAACCCAAACAAACCAAAAAAGAAATATCCCCTCATTTGGTTTGCCTTTCATCTGAAGGAGGGTGGCAAGGCACCAGACACTCTTTAGGGATCCCTGGCACCTGCCTCAAATAAACTTCTTTAAGAATGAAGGCAGGGGCTGATGCAATAGAAATCTTCTGCATCAACTAGCTCCCTATTTCTTGTTCTGGTAGTGACAAAGCAAAGCTGGAAAAGGGGCAGATAGGTCTGTGGGGTCTCAAAACTCTGTCCTGATTTACACAGCTTGGTTTGGGATTAACTCAGCTCCAGGAAGAAGGTTCCAGTCTACAGCAGTTGGAAGCTAAGTCTAAAGATCAGTTCTGGCTAGGGGTTCTCTAGAACTGCACTGTCCAATATGGTAGCCATTGGTCGCACATGGCTATTAAAACTAAAATTTAATTATAATTAAGTAAAATAAAAAATGCAATTCCTCAGTTGTACTAGCCATGTTTCAAGTGCTCAGTAGCTACATGATGGCTATGGGCTACCATCCTGGACAGTGAAGACATACATCATTTCTGTCATTGTGTTACCAGCAGCTAGTACAGGGACCCTGCCTGGATCCTGGCTGCCTGGATTCAGCTACCTGCCTACCTAAGAAACAGACAAAAGGAGGAAGTTTCTTCTCTTTTCTTTCAAAGCTAGTTTTGAGTAAAACCATTATCCTACCAATTTGACTCTGAACATTTCTGGAGCAGTGAGCATTGTAGTCCTAGCCTCTTCCCCTGGCAATGCTAATGTCACCTGGCAATGGTTTCAAAAAGTTATGTTGCAAATGGAAAGTTCTAGAGAGTAGCTGGACAGTTCTGGTGTGACACCTAGAAAAAGTCATCTCCATTCTAGGGCCAAACCTGGAAATTCTCTCCTGTTAAGCTGAGATCTGTGAGGGCTTTGCTGAAGATCAATCATGGTGGACTGGTATCTTACTGCATTTCCAGGCTGGGAGGGGACTGCCTTCTGGGGCTAGGAGGCCAGGTGACAGCAAGAGTGGCAACAATAATCCAGAATCTGAAAGTTGGGAGGGACTGCAGAGTTCAACTCTAATTTTTCACTGGTGCAAGAATTATACCAGGATCCCAGGTAGACAACCAGTCTCTCTTTACATGCCCCACCTGGTGGAATATTCCCAAACCCAGGAGAAAAGCCCACTTACTTTTTGGTCTCTGGTTACAGAAGAGTTCTCAGGCTAAAGTTTTCTTCTGGTCATTTCAACCCATTAATTTTAGTTCTGATCACTGGGGCAACACAGAATACCTAGTTCTACCTGGCTATCTTCCAATCATTTGAATTCCATTAACCTCTTCTTCCTTGTTCTGTATTAATGGTCTCCAAGCTTAACTGCTTATTAGACTTATTTTGGAATTAAAAAAAAGACATCACCAGATTTCAAGTTCCAAACCCCAGAGTTTCTGATCTATGAGGTCTAGGTTTTAAAGTTTTCTAAATGATTTTGATGATTGACCAAATTTTGGGAACCACTGGGCTTCAGTGCTTCTTAGATTGTAGTGTTTTTTTTTGTTTTTTTTTTTTTACTTGTGGTAAAACACATAACATAAAATCCATCATTTTAACAATTCAAAAGTGTACAATTAATTCAGTCGTACTTAGTGAAGTCAAAATGTTGTACAATCACCAGAATCTAGTCCTAGAACATTTTATTACTTCTAAATTAGACTTTAGTGTTTTTAAGAATCATTGGAGGGCTTGTGAAAACAGCTTCATGGGCTCCATCTCAGAGGTTCTGATATAGCAGGTCTGGGATGGACCCGAGAAATTGCATTTTTATTTATTTATTTTTGCATTTCAGATTTTTCCATATTTTTTATCAGTGCATATAGTTGTAATAATGCTGGAATTTGTTGTTGCCTATTTGTACATGCACGCAATATAACAATATAATTTTGTCAGTATCATCCCACTGTTTTTCCCCTTTTCCTTTCCTTCCCCCTCATCTGATCCCTTTCCTCTAGTCTACTGAACTCCCTTTGATTTTTGTGATACTTAAGAAACTTTCATTTTTAACAAGCTCCCAGGTGATACAGATGCGGGTGGTCTGTGGATCCCGCTTTGAGGGGCACTGGGCTAGGTCCTTCCATTCCATTTTTCAGATTCTCTTGACTTCTTGGTTGCATTACCTTTTTACAATTCAGCATTTAGAAGCCCCTACAACCTTCCAAGAGGGCTTTACAAGAGCCCAGTATGGCATGATGGTTGACAAACACAACTTGGACCCTCGTGTTATGTTAGTTCAGTCTAGTGTCTGGTACATTCTCCTTGGGACCAACGCAAGGCACATTCTGTATCCTCTCCCACTCTGTGCCCTGAGAAGTGGCTATATTTCCCCCAGAGTCAGTGTCAGAGGGTCACAGAGAAACAGGCAAGAGAGATTGTCAAACATTCTTCATAAAATACAAGGACAGTGCAAGGTCATGTGAAACTGTCACAGCTCAGGAAAGACAGACTTTTGGATTTCCACTTTGAATACATGAGTGAGAATCCCAAATACTGAGTTCTGGGGAAAATAATAATAATACTCCTAGCGTCTTATATTTGGACAATGGTTTGGAAGTTTCACTCCTCTCTGACATCTGTAATTAAAATAATTTATTGTCATGACAACCCTCATGATACCATTCTGTGATGATTATGAAACTCAGTGAGCTGGGCTAGGGTCAGGGACTTGCTTTAATAAAAGAGGCTTAGTAAAATCAGCTCCTTCCCAGGTTTTCTTTGTAGCAACTGTAGCTGCTCTTATTTGTGCTGCCTTGTGCACCATTTCCCAGCTCTCACAAACTTGATACATCTTTTCTTGAAGGTGCCAGACACAGCATGGAACCCTGCATTTGGTAGTCTTCGCTTGCCTGAGAACCCAGGAACAGTGGAGCAGAACGACAGAGGAAGGCCAGCTTAGATGTACTAAGTTTCCGGTTACTAGGGAACATAAAGCTCCTTATACCCTGTGAATGACAGAGTTGTTAAATTCTCCAGCTGGAAGGAGAAAGCAATGACAAAGTGCCCTGAGGTTAAATCTATATTCAGTACCTGTATGAGTTTAGGTTCAGATGTATAATATCTTGTACATACCTGGCACAGGCACTCCATAGACATTCACTTCTTGGACAAAATCAACCAGTCCTACTATATCGGCAACCTCTGTGGTGGCCACATTTTCCCCTTTCCACCTGGAAGAAAAGGCCAGGTTAGCAGAGGTCACTGGTGCTTTCTACCTCAGGTTGCAAATGCAGAGAGCAGGTGTTTCCTTCAGACCTCTTTGGTGTGGCTGGTCTCATCTTCCCCATCTTGCTTCCCTCAACTCCCCAACTTAGTCATGGCATTCTGCTTGAGGAATAAAAGGTAAAGGTATAAAAGGTAAAACTAAAGGTATGTGGGATTTTAATCTTGCCAGGCAAAACATGACAATGATTGACATTCTAAAGTTAAAATTCAATCTTAGCTAAGAAAGGCACTGGAAATCAGAAACAAATCTCAACTATTTTTCGCCATGTTTAGACCTTTCACTTTCCCCATTAACCAGCTGAAGTTGCTATTTAATTCAATTAGTGAACTTCTACTTAATAGAACTTATATTTGTATTTCAAGGTCTCAAGGCAGCAAGAAAACTCTTCATTAAATGGGAAAAAAGTCATACTTCTGTTACAGGGAGATTATCATGTTAAGGCCCA
>JAJEJO010001205.1:280640-360773 GCA_020662805.1 Glaucomys volans
TAATTATATAATTATATAATTATAATTTATATATTATAAATTTAATAATAATTTTATTATTGGGATTGAACCCAGGGCTTCATGCATGCTAGGCAAGTGCTCTACCACTGAGCTATCTCCCCAGCCCAAGTAGTTCATTTATTATTGTCATGAAATTTTCCCTTTATAAATATACAACAATTTATTTGTGTGTTCTCCTGTTAATGGGTATTTGGATTGTTTCTAGTTTGGGCTATTATAAAGTAAGCTGTTAGGAATACTCTTTTACATGTCTTTTGTGGACATATCACAAGTGGGTTTTAAAAATCTTATATAATCTTCTAGTAATATGCCATCAGTAGATTTTTACATTTCCAGGGACATGCTATCCAAAATATTCAAGAATCAAAGCTAAAATTATTTCACGCCTTTGACCATAAAATTAAAATTCTATTATACTTAACATGTGATTTAATGAGATAAGAATTTAAATTTAAGTAATTCAGTAAGAGCAATACTAAGTATATTATTTTCCCTACTAATGGAAAACTGCAAATATGACAGTATTTGGATATAATTGTTACCATGATTACTGTGTCCATTTCAATTTATATCCAAGTCAATGGGATAAAGTAATCAATTGCATGCTTTAGTAGGAGCAGAAAACTTCATTAAAAATACAGGTGGTGGTGGGCAGCGGTGAGGCCTGTTGGGGGTGAAGGCACCGTCTACAGTACCTTCTGGACATGCCTGTCCTTGTAATGTAGAAACTTCATTGGGAGCCTTCCTTTATAAAGGGAAGGATGAAAGCTCTACACAGGAACATGATGTGACTGGATGAGACCCATCATTATACAAATATTACATCACTCTGAACAGACACTAAAAACAGCTCTCATTTCTAAGAACCCAGTGCTTGTGTCACAGTCTGAGAAATTAGATGCTAGGGAACAGCAATGAATGAATGAAGCCCTTCAGCCAATCAGTGATCTCTTTGGACGTATTCCTCTGCATTCACAATCAGATAGAATCACCTCCCATCCTGAGGCTCCCCCAGACTTTGAACGATTTTTCAGTAATTCCTACAGAAAGATACCCTCTCCAGAGAAGCACAGTGTTTCTATACTGTCCATTGGCTCTCTAGGAAACACCAGAGTTAACAGTGAAGAATATATTATATGGCTAAAGGGCTACTGTGAAAAATGCTATGGCTTGACTGTAAAATTCCTAGAAGGGGTTTCTGTTTCTGCAACAAGGTGTTCTTTTATAGTGAACCATCACATGTGCAATTTACAAATGCATGCAGGGCATATCCTGAAGTTCTTAAAAAAAAGAAGAAACCTGAAGATGCCTTCTGTGTTGTGGGAATAACAATGATTGATCTTTACTCAAGAGACTCCTGGAATTGTCTCTGGACAGGCTTCTTTGACAGATGGTGTGGGGATATTCAGCTTCACTAGATATGGCGGTGATTTCTATAACTCACACTATGATGGCACAGTGAAGAAGCTCCAGAAAAATCTTCCAATGACTATTCCATTTTTGATAACTACTTTATTCCTGAAATCACCAGTGTTTTGCGACTGTCAGACTTTAACCCATGAGATTGGACGCATATTTGGACTGCGACACTGCCAGAGGCTCACATGCCTAATGCAAGGCTCCAACCACTTGGAGGAAGCTGACTGTCATCCTCTAAACCTTTGCCTTATCTTTCTATGCAAGTTGCAGTGTGCCATTCGCAGTATTGCAGAAAAATACAAAGCACTGGTAAGGTGGATTGATTGATGATGTATCTGCTGACACACCAAGAGCAACTCCAAATGATAGTTGTGAAAATAATGTGAACTTGGAGCTGGGATTGTAGCTTAGGGGTAGAGCGCTTGCCTAGCACATGTGAGACACTGGGTTCAATTCTCAGCACCACATGAAAATAAATAAATAAAATAAAGGTATTAAAAACAATAATGTGAATTTACCAAAACCCGTGGAAGCCTTTAAGGAATGGAAAGAGTGGATAATAAAATGCCTTGCTGTTCTCCAAAAATAAGTACCTTCAGAGAGGAGTAATTAAAATAAATATTTGCACATTATGCTCTCAAAGAGAAAAACAGGTAGCATTTGTGGTCAACAAATGTAAAGTTTACCATTATTTGCAGGAATGTAAAGAATTTCTGGATGCTAACACTTCTTCCATATCAATTGAAGGGGTATCTTTTTTCTCTTTTTAGTTTTTAAAAAGTGGTTTTGTTTATAACACATGGCAATCAATGGATGAGAAAGCAAAGAACTAGTAATGGATGGCAGCAGCTTCTAAGGAGGCTTGGTAGAAAACAAGCTTCTTTGTAACTCCTCTTTCTGAGCATCAACAATACCAACATCTATAGCCTGCTGGCCCCCTTTTTCTGAATGGCATGTAGCCTTGGTCTACAGGGTTTGGGCTAGTCCAGGCTGGATTGGTGCTATCTGGAAAATACTGACCCTCTCAGCTATGCTTCTCGTGAGCAGTAGAATTTCCATTCTCAGTCTGTAGCAGAGCTGCCCAGTGAAATTTTCTGTGACGTGGGAATGTTCAAAATCTACCCTTCTCAGTGTGGTAGTCACTAACCACATGTGACTAATGAGCTCTTGATAGTGTGAATGAAGAACTGAATTAGAAATTTTATTTATATAATTTAAATTTTAATAACTAGTAGCTAGTGGGCTATTGTATTGGATGGTGCATGTGGTGGAGGATGGGGGAGAACCCTGCAGGGTGTGGGTTTGGCTGTCATTGTCAGCGGGGCCCCTGGGACTGGAGAATGCCTTGAGCTCAGACCAGAATATAAAAAACGCAATGGCAATGATCATTACAGCCACAATTACCCAAGGCTATTATATGACAGGCATTGGCCTCTAAGAACTTTTTCATAAAGTGTTTAATTTAATCCTCTCAACAATCTTTATTAACACTGAGTATAGGTTGAGCACTAGGTCCAATGTTTGTTATTTTATTTTATTTTATTTTATTTTATTTTATTTTATTTTATTTTATTTTATTTTATTTATTTTTTGGTACTGGGAAGTGAACCCAGATGTGCTTTGTCACTGAACCACATCCCCAGCCCTTTTTATTTTTTATTTTGACAGGTCTTGCTAAGTTGCTTAGGGCCTCACTAAGTTGCTAAGGCTGGCCTCAAACTTGTGATCCTCTTGCCTCATTCTCCTGAGTCACTGGGATTATAGGTGTGTTCTACCATGCCTGGCTGCTCTTTTAAATCTCTGTTTTAGGATAATGAGGTAAGGCCTAAGGAATATACGTGACTTGCCCAAGGCCACTCAGCTGGTATATAGTGGTGCTGGGATTTGCAGTTCAGAGCAGAAGTTCTCATGCATATGGACCACTGTTCTCTGTACTGTGCTGGTCCCTGGAGGAAAAGAGGGTTGTCTGGGACATTTGGTGTGGCTGTTGTATGGCCAGGCAGGACGGGTGTCTACAGGCGTAATGACAACAGTGACTGCTCAAGCCAAAGGAGGCTCTGCGTTTGTGGAGTATTCCTGAAATTTTGCAGCGGAGTTGGCCATGTAGTAGACTGAATGCTCGAGCACGAAACAGACAGAAGAATTGTCCAGAGACCCCAGGCAATGAAACAGCAGAGAGGGAAGAGGGATGGCTACCTATGTGAGCAGGCTTAAGAATAAGAAATATCTTTGTGTTAGAATTATTAGATAGATGCAATGTTCACTAGATCCTAAAGCTGGGATGCATCCCTGTGCTCTTGAAGGTCAAATTAGTCAGTCTTAACCCTGCACATCTTTTTAAAAACATCTGGGTCCCAGCTCAGAACAACTGGATCCAAAGCCCAGGTTCTGGGCCCTGCACCTCTACATATAAAGAGCTCTCAGAGATTTGTGAAATACAGTGCAATTGAGGGAAATATTACATTTCACTGTGTAATAAGCTTATGGAACTGGCAACCTTCAGGTGCTTTGCCATGCACAAGTACAAACTAAGAAAGGAAGGCTTCAATATGTTGCAGATGGCAAAGAAATAATGGGTTGTTATTAACAGAAACTGAGATGTTTTAAATTCGGATGACTTTTCTGAGATCATTAGCACAGAGAATGAACAAAACTTCTCTTGGTGATACAGATGGGCACAACTCTAATTGCAGCATGAAATTCTAATAATAACGTCATCATGACTTGACTTTTAAGAAGCCTCTATATTCTGGGAATCAACTACATATGCTCTCATTTTTCAATGCACTTAACTCTTTGTAGGTAGTTTGCTCTTCCAACAGCACCAATTTTTCTTGGATAATTCATAAATCCAATATTGCCTTCAGTGGAAGCATAAAACTCATAAACAAGAATGTCCCCAAATCTCTTGATGAATTCTCTCCATATGTCTCCTCGTAAGCCATTTCCCAGTGCCATTCTCACTTTATGATCACGATCATTTGGTTTCTGTGGTAGAGGGAGAAGAAGGAGACAAACTGAACCATCTCTGGAATCTGTACTTAATATAAATGTTTTAATAATTGCCTTTGTTTTTTATATTTTAATTTATGCTAATAGTTATCTTTATTTTATTATATATTTATATCAGTCACAAGTTCTATGCCTTTTCTGCCACCCACAGACAATATTCCCTCTTTCTTCAACACAAGCATTACAGTCTGACAGACAGAACTCTGATTTAATAACCAAAAGACTTGACTATTTCCTGTTTTGATTTTTAAGGGGCAAGATGAGACAATTGGACAGAGCCAGATGGTGCCAACATTTAATTCAATATAAAGTTAGAATAATGTGTTAGTGGTTTTCTTTATGGGCTGATGAAGATCAGTGAATTTCCAGAAGGGAGAGGCTCCATGGGAAAGATCTGTCAGAGACAGATGCACTCTAATACCAGCAGGACCCTGGGTAATGTTTCTTCTGCTTGGTGGTAAAGAGGAAACCTGAAACATAGTTGAGAGAGAGAGAGAGAGAGAGAGAGAGAGAGAGAGAGAGAGAGAGAGAGATTGATTTTCTACAAACCCATTAAAGAGTCTGGAGGGACAGGAGAGAATAATCTAGTTCACACTTACATGTAACAGGTACACCCAAAGGTCACAAGATCAGTTATAGCTGAACCAAGACAATGAGACTGTCCCAATGGGATGGGAAGGGAAAGAGGAGGAAGCTGGCTCCCAGTTGTTTAGGTGGCTTGGGAGGAAGATGCTTTGCTATAAATAAAAATCACAAAGGAAAAGCTGTTTTGAGCATAAGAACTGAAAGAGGAGCTTGGGAGAGCAAGAGAGGTGGGGTGAGGACTGGCTGCCTTCAATTTCACCATTAATCATTTATGAGGACCCTTCAGACGGGTTCAAATCAATGGTAGTTTTGATGCAGTTTATATTAACAAGGTAATTTATGCTCTCCGAGAGGTCACAGTCTAGTGGAAGGGGCAGGTAAATAAATAATTGTACATTTAATTAGCAAATTCTGTTACTCTGTTATTTGAACAGAAAACAGAATGGAACAGGCTAAAATGCTATGTAACCAGGACTCTCCTCTCACATCAAGTGGTAATTTATTGCACAGAACAGCAATCACTGAAAGGAGAGTGCTTTCTGTATTTTCTACATTCTCTCCTACATTGAGAAGTCACTGTGAAGGGATACTGGAATAAGAGTTTCTCTTTGTAAAGAACTGTTTGAATAAAGAGGCTGGCAGACCTAAGGGAGGGGCTTTGATATGGCAGTTAGAAGCCAAACCAAAACAAACTTTGAATTGGCTCCATGCAGAAGGAGCTAAGGGGGCTGGGGAAAAGAGTAATCACGGGTTGATTTTTAAGTAGCTGGTTGGTCAAAACTTAGGTGGTGAAGCATTTTCAGGAGTTCGAGCTGAAGAGATGGACACATACTATTACTGAAAAAGCTGAGCCTGAGTATTTTTTCTGAGGAGGACATGTGCAAAGAGAAACCAGGGTCCTCATGCCAGTGGCTCTTAACTACAGAGTTCAGGAGAGTAACCTGAGAAGCATTTGAACCGGCAGGAGTCCTCAGTGTTCTGACTGCACAGGAATCTATTCTCTTCATCAGCTCCCCAGGACCATAGGTCAGGGCATCTGTTCCCTTTATAATTAATTATATAGTACCTATAAGGAGGGACCTCACATGTTCGTTTGCTAGGGCCAGTTCTGGCTTATGCCTGTTGTTTTGGTGTGCTTGTTATTGTTCACTCTTGTGTTCCCATTTGGATAATGAACTGTAGGGCCACCCTGTGCATAAAATGCTACTGTCCTCAGTAAGGATGGTCAGTTTTACAGAGATCCCCCACCCCTGCCACTCTCCCTCACTCACATTCCAAGAAAAAAAAAAAATCCCAAAGGTTGAAGAATGCTTATTTTCACTTAAAAGTAGCCACCTGATCTGGGTGCTGACCTGCTCCAAGCCTGTGTGAGAAGCTCCAAAGTAGCCTTCCCACAAGTGCAAACCTTACTTATTCCATATGCAGCCCAGAGTAAGTGCTCATTTCCTTGTCTAAGGAAGGGTGATCATTTATCTCCCTCACTAGATGGCACCTTCCTTTGAGGTTAACTCTACCTCTGTCTCCTCCACAGGGCTTTAGACCTGTGCTTTGCATACAGCATAATCCCTGCAGTAAAATAAATAACCTCCACCAGGAAACTCAATTTTCCTGTTCAATACTGGTGGCTGGTACGTTGGCACAAGGGCAGGGCTGAGGGTGCAGGTGCCCTGGATGTGTGGGAAGCTGGCCAGTCTCACAGGTGCAGCTGTCACCTGTGGGTGGCTGGTAGCTGGTTTTATAATCACAAGACCACAGGCTTGGTTTGCATCATACAATTGAGGGATCTTATTACACTAGTAGAAGGGAGTAAGGCTCTAGCCTGGAAGCATTGGTAGATACAAATGGGAGATGCTGGAACCTTCTAAGATGATTGGTTCTCACCTATGCTTCTACTCACCAGTGGCTGAGTGGAGTATGGCTTGAGTTCTCCTTTCCCACAGGGAACAGTGGTTCTCTATCACCAAAGCCACTCCTCTAAGGAGCGGACTTTTAGATTAAGGGTCACCTGCTCAATTTCTTTAGTGAGGCTTTCTATTCCACATTACAGCTGAGATACAGCATGCAAACACAACCAGGTACTTCAGTCCACACTGGAGTTTAATGACTTGTGAAGGGTGAGAGGACAGGTTGTCCAGGAAGGAACATAGGTAATTAAAGTAAGCCAAAAATTTTTATTGAGGGCTTTTCTATGTGTATTACCTTACTTACATTTCTAAAAAGACTTCTACCAGAATGTGATAGATCCTGACATATTTGCCTCATATTACCATTGAGGAGATGGAGCTTTGGGAAATTTACAGTAGTTACACGAGGACTCAGATCCAAACTGATGTGACTTCAGAGAGTGCTCTTTCTTTAATTAAAAATGAGCCGGGTGTGGTGGTACATGCCTGTAATCCTAGTGGTTTGGGGGGCTGAGACAGGAGGATCTTGAGTTCAAAGTCAGCCTCACCAAAGGCAAGGTGCTAAAACTCAGTGAGACCCTGGTCTCTAAGGAAAATACAAAATAGGGCTGGGGATGTGGCTCAGTGCCCCTGAGTTCAATAATTCAATCCCCAGTACCAATAAATAAATAAATAAATAAATAAATAAAGAAAGAAAGAAAGAAAGAAAGAAGAGTGACATGCACAGTTTAAAAATAAAACAATACTGAAAGACCCTTAAGGGAAGAATGCTATATTAATTCCACCTGTCCTGTCCATTCTACCTCCCCAGAGGTTGACTCTTCTAACTCTTCTAATCTCCATATTTCTAAATTGAATGCTTATATTGCTATCTCTTGATTCATCACTATTAAATTTCCTGTTGTGCCAGATGAGGATATGCTCTCTCCTGTTTTCTTTTCTTTCCTATTTTTCCAGTATCACAAGGTTTGGTTAACTCAATATTCAGCCTTCACATTATTTTGCTCATAACATACCACTGATGAACCAAGTAATGAACTATGAATAAATTCTTGAACTCATTTTTATTTCCCCTGGAATTAACTGCCTCCCTGCCCATTTGCTTCATTTCCTCAGTTTCTTTTTGTCTTTCTTCACTCTCCAGCACCCTCTAAACCCAGTTTTCCTCATGTGCAAATCTATCTGATGATATGATTTCCCTCTTTCTTCCCTTAATCCTTCTGTTCAGTCTGGGCTGGTTGCTCTCTAGGTCTGAGGGTCTCCTTCGTCTCTCTTCCAGGATCCTGTGTCTTTCTCTCTTTTCACTCTCCTGTTTGGATGGAACATGTTCCCTCATAACTTCCTGAAGGAGGGTGTAAAAGGTAAAAGGTAAGTTTGTTGTTGTTGTTGAAACTTTGAATATCTGACAATATTCTTATTGTACACCTGATTGATATCTGGCTTGATACAGAATTCAGTAACTTTTACTTAGAATTCTAAAGGCACCTTCCCTTTTTATTCCTGCTTGCAGTGCCACTGTCTACAATTGACATTCTCAGAGAATTCTCTCTCTCCCTTCCTCTCTTGTTAGTAATCTTAAATTTAATCATGGTACTTTTAAGTTTCACTTTCCTTAGTCTTACTATGCCAGTCACCTCTTTCAGTTTTCTGTACTATGCACTTCATGGTTGCGATGTCTCTTAGCTTCTCACACAATGGAGCTGTGTATTTTCCTTGTCTTTGTTTTTGGGTGCCTTCCATGAGGTGAAGTGTCTTCACCATTTTAGAAAATTCCAGAGGCCATATTCTTTTTTCTGGCAGGGAGGATGTGGGGTGGGTACCAGGAATTGAAGTCAGGGGCACTCAACCACTGAGCAACATCCCCAGCTCTATTTTGTATTTTATTTAGAGACAGGGTCTCACTGAGTTGCTTAATGCCTTGCTTTTTGCTGAGGCTGGCTTTGAACTCACCATCTGCTGCCTCAGTCTCCCCAGAGGCTGGGATTAAGAAAATATATATATATGTATATATACATATATATATAATTTTTTTTTTGTGGTGCTGGGGATTGAACCCAGGGTCTTGTGCTTGCAAGGTAGGCACTCCATCAAGTGAGCTATATCCCCAGCCCAAGAGGCCATATTTTTTAAAAAAAAAACACATAAATTTTTTAGTTGTAGGTGGACACAATATCTTTATTTTTATGTGGTGCTGAGGACAGAACCCAGGGTCTCATGCATGCTAGGCAAGTGCACTACCACTGAGACACAACCCCAGACCAAGGCCATATTCTTAATACCTACTGTGCTCTACTGTGCTATACTTCTACCCAAGAGCTAAAGTGTATTCTTCCTACTGCAGTCTAAAGGTCTGTTTGAAATACCATTTCCCACATCACCCTTCCACCTAAGGCCCTTCAGTCACGATTTCTCATGTTTACCCTTAAGTCTGAGCATAGGAAAGTCCTTTCCACCTGGGCCAGTCACTCAGCTAACCTCCTGCCATGATGCTTGCAGCTCCTCACACACCAGGACCTTTATTCCACAACTTCATGTGCTGTTCCAAATAACCAGGAGCCCTTTCCTTGCCTGGCTGGAGAACTTCTCTGTACCCCTCAGAACTTACATTCTCTACAGATCATCCCAATTCTACTCTGCTTCCCTCTTTCTCCTGGCTTGCCTCTGTCAACTTTCTTCTGGCCATCCCTCCATCAAATTGGTCAATCTCCATTATGTGCTACTATATACTCCTTCCTCCATTCTACCAGAATGAAGGCAATTCAGAGACACTATCTCCGGTTGGAAAGGATCAGAGGTTATCTCATTTTGGAGGGAAGGTAGACAACACTGGAAAGGTGAGTTGAGTCTACTCAGTTATGCCAAAGCTCTGGTTTGTGTAATTTCTCCTTACTTGTGGTTCCTGGAACACTTTTCTGGACCCTTTCCCCTCTTTCTCCTCCTCCCCCCTGGTCTCACTACCAGTAGTTGGCACACAACCTTATTTATGCCCCTTGCTGTAGTTCAGTTCCTAATTGGAGGAGAAAAAGACTCAGCTTTTGTAATATCTTGTTCCAATAAATAATTTTTCTTAAATAACATTGTTTTTAGGCAATTACACCAACAAAATGGGAGCTGACAAGTGTATATGACAAGAAAAGAACCAAAATGATCTTTCATTATAAATAAGTGCTTTGGAAGAAAAGGACCAAATGTAACAAAACGAGAAATGGATAAAAAATATTCAGCCATAATAATCACTTAAGTCGGGCTGGGACTGTGGCTCAGCAGTGGAGCACTTGCCTTGCACATGTGAGGCACTGAGTTCGATCCTCAGCACCACGTAAAAATAAATAAAGGTATTGTGTCCATCTACAACTAAAAAATTTTTTTAAAAATCACTTAAGTCAATAGCTTTGCTATCCAACCCTCATTCAACCTCAAATGAGAGAGAAGAACTGACTAATTTGAAGGTCTTCTCTCATTTTTTCCTCTGTGTCCATGGGGCAGAATTTTATTGATTCATTCAATGAATGTGTTATTTTGAGCTACATACTATCAGGCAGGAAAATGATGATAATGGTGATAATGGCTACCATTTATTGAACATTTACTAGGAGCCAGGTACTTTGGTATGTGTTTTAAGTATGTTACCTCCTTTTATCCTCATTGACTACATATGTGATTGGTACCATTATTTCCCCTACTAGCTGATGGAAAGCTGGTGCTTAGAGAGGCTGACTACCCTGCTCAGATGGCAGGATACAGGCCTACTGTGCCACAGTCCTTGCTCTTGTGCACCACTTTAAGTGCTGGAGCCAAATCTGAACCACTGGCCTGAGGAACTCTTCCTGGGCGCACTCCTTCATGGTCCTCTGCTCTGTCAGGGGAGCTATGAATAGGTTAAGAAGAAGGAGGAGAGGCATAGTAGCTTCCACCTCCCAGCGCTGACCCCAAGATCTCCTGAGACTCTACACCATGTTTGTGGAGGGAGTCATTCAGTTTAGCTGCTCAGCGAGGCAGTAACTGCCACCCTGACACTCAGATCTTGGGGTTATGGATGGGGTTATGGATGGCTTGAGTCCACCAGGAGCAGCCTGTTTTTTTTTTTTTTTTTTTTTTTTTAGCTTGTTTTCTTAAGTGACTGTAAGGAGGAAAAAGTTCTTGATTACATTGATTTAGAGCCTTATACTACTAGTTCTAGCTTTTATCCACTTTTGTTCAAGAAGTCATTTCGATACAATCTTTAAGTTCCCCTTTAATTCACAGAATCTGGAATTCCTATGATGATTTATGATATAAAAATATTTTTGAAAGGCAGTTTTTTGAGATAAAATTTCTTACAATTTTTACAAGTATTTTTTTCAGACAAGCAGAACACAGGGGTGGGGAAGCAATGGTGAGCAGAAACTCCAGGTCTACTTTTAGATTAGGGATCATCCACAGATTATATACCTAAAATCATAATATATTTTGAAGGCATAAAATCCTGATCAAACTGTCTCTTTTTTTTAGCATTTGAGACAACATTAAGAAAAAAGACCTAGGCGTTGTGGCACATGACTGTAATTCTAGATACTTTGGAGCTGAAGTAGGAGGATTGCAAGTTCAAAGCCAGGGACAGCAATTTAGAGACTGTCTCAAAATTAACAAAAGGACTGGAGATGTAGCTCTATGGTAAAGTGTCCCTGGGTTCAATCTCCGGTACTAAAGCGGGGGGAAAAATAGGAGGAAAGATGGAAGTGTGTGTGAAGAGAGCTATACCTAAACATGTTTATTTCCCTTCAGTTCAAAGGAAGCGCCTGTTAAAACCAATAGAAACAACACTTAGTCCCCCAGGAGACTTCTAATTGACAAGGTGGTACCTTTATGGCAGAGAAGAAAAGCCAAACAGAAGGGCTCTGTATGCTTTTCTGGGTTTTGATAGACAAGTGTGAAATCAATCTTGAGAACCAGATACAATGCTAATGTGGAAAAAAAATCCAATAATGACATGAATAGAAATAGCTATGGAAAAGGTCCTACCCCAGCTCCCAGCTAATTATGACCTTTATGAATCTGTTGAATCTGCCAAAATATCAGGCTGCAGTGTGCTAAGCCTGAACGTTTTTGGGGAAATGTATTATCTCCCTCAACTCAATTATATATTTTTCCAGGGCAAGAATCTAGAGGTTCATTCAGCAAAATTTGTTAATGCTTGTGATGTGCTAGAGATGGATTTTGGTGTTCAGGTTCTGGTAGCAGAGTAAGGCCCTGCTTGTGTGGAACTTTTGTTAATGGGGGAGATAAACAATAATCATATAAACCATACTGTGATGGAAGTGATGAGTACCATGAGAAGCAGTAACAAGATGGACAGTCATAGGTGGGTGATGTATTTTTCATTTAATGGGGAAAGCAGTAACAAGATGGAGAGGTGGGTGGGTGACCTGTTTGATTATTAGTAGGAGGGGCCTCCCTGATGCGCTGACCTCTGGGCAGAGGCTAAAGGAGGTAAGGGGAGAGAACTGGGGGAAGAGCTGCTTCTACTTCTTTCTTTGTCACATAAGAGCTGGCATACATGTTGAACACAATGTGGATGCTTACAAGTAGCAATTTATCAATTTAGTGATCCTCTGAGTTTGATGCCGTTTTAATAGATTAAAGGAATTAAAATCTGGTGGTTTTTCCATATTGTCTAGTTCAGTGGTTCTCAACTAGGGTCAAATTGGTCTGCCTGGGGACATTTGGCAGTGTCCAAAGACATTTTGATTACCATGACTTGGGGTGGAGGGGAGGTTACAATTGGTGTTTTGTGGGTAAAGGCCAAAGATGTTGCTAAAAACCCTATAGTTTACAGAATAAATTCATACAGCAAAGAATTAACAGGCTCAGAATGTCAGCAGAGCCACTGCTGAGAAACCCTGATTTGGTCCTGAGGTGGCCACCAGATCTCTGATGAGAGCCAAGGGACAGAGCAGGAGGGGTTCTTGTGAACAACCCCACTAAGGCAGCTGGACATTGCAAACAGGGTATATTCAAAGCCTT
Organism: Glaucomys volans; assembly: GCA_020662805.1. Lineage (NCBI taxonomy): Eukaryota > Metazoa > Chordata > Mammalia > Rodentia > Sciuridae > Glaucomys > Glaucomys volans. The sequence goes on from JAJEJO010001205.1 coordinate 293,585, forward strand.
TGGGGCATTGTTTCAAGCTTGGTGATAGGCCTGGTGGGTTTATTTCAAAGCCACATGGGGATTTACTCATTAAATAGCATTAAGTAAAAGTTTTTTATATGCCTTGGATACAAGGGAGTGAAGGAGGCAAGGTACAGCCGCTGCTATGTAAAAGTTACAGTCTAGGAAGGATGGGAGGCACAAAGACACACACCTGCAATGAGCACCATAGATGTAGAAATAAAATGATGTAAGGGAAGGATAATGACTTGTGCTGGAGTGACTTGAATAGATTTAGCAGAAGAGGAATCATTTGAGCTGGGCTTTGACAGAGGCTTTTCATAAGCAGAGAGGGAAGAGGCTGATATGCTAAGTTCAGGGTAGCAAGGAAGGGAATAAAATCACAATAAAATTAATAGTACCTGCCATCTGGTAGGTGTGGTGTCAAGCACTTTGTCACAGGAAACAACTGTAGTCTAAATTAAAAACTGACACAGAAGGATCAGCTAAAGCCCAGCATAACCTCGAATGATTTGAACTCCCATCTTATCTACTTAAAAAAGATATTAAAACATGGGAAGTGTTACCGGGGGTGAGTTGCATAAATACCGAAGCAGTTCTCCAATATACTGAATGACAGTGGCATTGTATTTTCTGCAGTCATCCCAAAACTGGCTGGCTGAAAATTTGGTCCGCAAAGCCAAAGTAGCACCTATAGAGAAGGCATAGAAAATGTCAACATAGGAATGCTACAGAAAATCTTTCCAAATATATTTAATTTTGTCATTTTTGAAAGGTAGAATATTTTAAATTATTATATTCAGAAACAAGTGTCAAGTACCTATTATATTCAATGCAAAAACTGAACCAGACATGGCTTTGTCCTATGTGAGCTTCCAATCTACTGGGGAGCAGACATATAAAAAAGTCTTTCAAATAAAACTCAATATGCAGGGCTGGGAATGTAGCTCAGTGGTAAAGTGGTTTGCCTAGCATGCATGAGGCCCTGGGTTCAATACCAGTAAAACACACACACACACACACACACACACACACACACACATAAATAAAAATAAATTTTAAAAGTAGAGAGAGGGGAGGGGTGAGAGAGAAAGAAACAGATTCAGTCTCTTCAGGGGCAAGGGTTAAGAAAGACATGTTTTGGATAAGGAGGATTTGAGTTATGAATAGAGAAAGATATGAGAGAATTCTAGGCAGGAAAGGGTTGAGGAGCTGGGCTGAATTTTGGAAATAACAGAGAGGCAAGGTCTTGAGTAAGTGGGAGAGAGTGTTTTTTAATGGGTGGAGCAGATAGACCAATGATCCCCAAGATGTCCATATCCTAATTTCCAAAACCTGTGAATATGCTACTTTGTATGTCAAAAAGATTCTGTAGTTGTGATTAAGTTAAGGGTCCTCAGATGGGAAGATTATCTGGTTATCTAGTTGTGCCCAGTGTAATCCCAAGGGTCCTTAAAAAGGAAGCAAAATAAAGGTTGGAGAAAGAGACAGGCTGATGGACAAAAGTTGGAGTGATATGCTCTGCATATGGAAAAAAGGACCAAGAACCAAGGAATCTCCGAGGCATCCTCTGGAAGTTGGAAAAGGCAAGGACTGGATTCTCCCGTAGAACCTCCCTGAGGCATGCAGCCCTGCTGACCACACCTTGGTAGAACTTCTGACCTCCAGAACAGTAAGAGAACAAATAAAAAAATCTGTTGTTCGAAGCCACTAAGTTGGTGGTAATATGTCACAGCAGTAATAGGAAACTAACACGATGGGGGTAAAAAGAATATATTTATCATATTCAATTTAATTATAGACATGAAATATAGTAAAAGCGAAATTTAAACATCTTAGAATTATTTTCATATTATTGGTTTATTTTTTACTCCTAAACATACCAAATACCAATGTTTTAGAAAAGGACAAGTTATTAAAAATACAGTTTTTTTCTTCTTTAGCGTGTATTTATGGTGCCCAAAGTGATCGATTTGTCTGTTTGGAAGCTTCGGGGTCCTTCTAATGTTCTTGAAGGTCCAGCAATATGCCCAGACCATCATTCTTTGCTAGAAAGGCTGGTACTGATGCTGGGCTAAATGTTTTATAGTTGATCAGTTGGTGGATAAGGAAAAGAGGCAGAGGCTTGGACAGTCTCAGTTCAAACTGCTGTAACAAATTACTATAGACTAGGTGGCTTAAGCAGTTAATTTTTCATTTCTAGAGACTGGGAAGTTCAAAACCAATGTGCCAGAAAATCCAGTGTTAAGTAAGGGCACTCTTTTGAATTTGGGGATGGCCATCATCTCTATAGGGAGGGAGAGCAGAGACAGGAAGGAAGCTATCTCCCATCTCTTCTTACCAGGGCACTAATCCCACAAATGAGAGCTCCACATTCATGACCTAATTAGTTCCCAAGGTCCCACCTTCTAATGTCATCACACTAGAATCTAGGATTTCAAAACATATGAATTTTTGGGGGGAGTGTGTACGCTTATATATGTGTGCTTATATATATATGTTATATACATAACATACATACATATATGTGTGTTTATGTTACCATATATTTTTTAAAATAAAACATGTGTCTGTGTATTTTAGATGTTTAGTTAAAATGAAATGTCATGTGGAAGAAAAAAATTAAGTTGTTTAGCTCAGAGAGCTAGAAATAACTTACTAGAATTGGTGAATGTTAGTCTCAACCTTCATGTATAAGAGTGGTATAAATCTTACCAGAAGGAGAGAGGAGAGAAACTCCCATTGGAATAGTAAAGTTGGAGAAGGAAAGATATGGCAAACCAGTTATTCTGACTACAGTTGAGGAACTGTGGGAAAGGGAAGAATAAAGAAGAATGGGGGTGACCGGTGAAGAAATTGACATCAGATGCCAATGGAGATCAACATGCAGATGTCTGAAGTTGGAAATGACATAGAATAATTATTTATAGAATCTAAGAACCTAGTGTCTCAACTTGGGTAAAGGCAAAAACATCATAAAGGAATTTCTTCCTTGATACGCTGAACAAATATAATACCCCAATGTGGTATTATATTTATAGATAAGCAGGCATGAGAAAATATAAATTATTTAAATACTTGCTTGTGATGTGTAAGCCAAATAGACTTGTTATCAATACAGAAATAAACACCATCCCTAGCAGATAGGAAAGTAGCCAAATATGAATGTGTACAGGCCTTTGATGCTTTGTTGAGAGAAAAAGCTTACCGGCCAGGATACATCCGTGCAAGCCAATCATGAGTGCAGAACTGTGGTACAAGGGCAGAGTGGTATAGATGACATCATCTGCCTTAAACCCAGACATGACACTAAGGCCAGTTCCATACCATAAACGTTGATGATTAATTGTGGCAGCTTTTGGGAGACCTTTGCAAAGATACAAGAGAAAGCATAAGTGAGCAGAGACTGTTCATTGAGTCTGCAGGAGAGATCTGGCTCAGAAAGATTCATTGTCCAGTGCTTAGAGAACTGCACAGGGGAGGACCATGAGCAGTTAGACCTGGGCTCAGCAGATTTTTAAATCTTTTTTTTTTTTTTTTTTTTTTTTTGTAAAGGACCAGAGAGTAAATGTTTTAAGCTTTGTAGGGTCATTTGGTCATTGCTATGAAGACTCAATTCTGCTATTGTGGCCCAAAGCAGCCAAATACACATATAGGAATAAGTGTGGATGTATTCCAATAAAACTTCATTTATAAAACTATGCAGAGGGTGGTATTTGGCCTTCAGGGCATAGTCTGTTGACTCCTGAGTTGGATAGTTGTTACAGAAGTAATCTGAAAAAAAGGAAAGAGAAATGAACAAATGTCCATTGAATATCTCCTCTGTACTTATTACTTTGCAAGACATTTTCAATATTTTGGGTAGCTTTCATAGTAAGAGATAAGTAGAATTATATTCTCCAATCCACAGACGAGAAGACAAAGATTCTGAGAGATTAAATATTTTCAAGAATAAATAGTCCATTCATCCAATTTCCATTTTCCCAGATACTTATTAATTTCATATGTACTATTCCAGAGTTTCTTTATACAAATACAAGCAAACATGAACATCCTATGTACTGCCTTGTCCACTAAAAACATGAATGTTCTGCACATTTTTTCCTCTGTCACTTAACAGAGATCTGTCCATGTTTGTACAGATTTCCCTCACTCAATTATTTTCTTCTTCTCAGCTGCCTCACATCCTTTATGTAAGAAAATTATAATTTATTTAAATTATTTTGCTCTTTCAAATGATGCTGTGGTGAATAACCTTGTCTACAAGATAGTTCACACTATGAATGTCACTGTTTGTAGGATAAATTCACTGAAGTGAGGTTACTGCATCAAAAGATGTAAGTCTTTGTAATTTGGATAGAGAATTGCCACATTGCCAGTTATAAGGGCTGTCACCATTCACTCTCCCATTAGTAAAACATGTGGCCAGCTTCCTCATAGCCTTGTCAATGTATGCTCCCAAATGTTGGGGATTTTTTGCCAATCTTAAAAGTACACTAAAGTGCATTTGAATTTTCTTAACCATGATTTACACAAGTTTCTTCTGGTAAGACTTTGTATGAAAGTGTATGCTTATACTGTTTCTCATGGAAGATCAGTTTAGTGGAGGAAGACATGAAGTCACTGTTAAGGGAGCTGGGTTAGAGTTTAACTACTTTACAGTGCTTTAGCCAGGTATGGGTCATAGAGCAATTTGTTACAAGATAAAGCAGATTGCCATAATTGTAAACATAATTCAAAACTCATTTTCTTTGACAGTGGATGAGTGGCATTGGATTAATATTCATGTCTCATTCTATACTAACATTAAGAAATAGAAGCATCAATAAATCGATTGTATTCACAATGAAAAAGAATTATTTGAATTGCATTTTGAAAAGAAATACACATGTTATTGCTTTGAAATACTTTCATCTCTTTTAAAATCTTATATTAATGAATAAGTAAGAATACTTGGAAGTTTACATAATTTTCTGCTAATAACTTCCTTTGAGGAAGGGAAAATATTTTGCCCTCCAATTGCTCAAATGAATTCTTTTAATTAATGTTTACATGAGTAACTTAGCACATGTTTATTCACAGATACAGAAAAAAGTAAGATCATCATCAATACTATTGTTTTTCAATTAAAAAAATTCCTAATTATAGGATTCAGTTTGGGGGCATTTTATTTTTTCTTCCTAAAATGGGTTTTCTCTTTCCTTCCCAGAAAGTCCTTGTGAAGAAGTTCCACAGTTGTCTATTCAGTGCTAGGACCTGGACTCCCATCACTAACCAAAAGCTATTTTATTTTGATTATTCCCTGAATTAAACTTTACAATTTTTTTTTTACCATTCTATGAAGAAATAAAGATAAAAATTCCACATGCTAAGGTAGTGTTTGCAACAGAAGCAACTGGTCACTTAGGTCATCTACCTTTCTGTTGACATGGCATGTGTAAGTTTTGACACATTAAAAAATGATAAACATTACACTGTAGACATCAGCTTTACTATGTCATCCCCAGCTTCCCCTCCCATTTGAAGGAAATATTTAGCAAAAGGGGCTGTGTGAAGGGAAGCTGACACTCAGGTTAAACTGGGGTCCAGAAATGGTGAGATCAGATGGATGCTGGGGGCCTTTCAAAGCAACTGTTCCTGTTGGTTGGTATTGAGATAAAAGACTCAAAGCGAACTTTAGCCTTATGTAATATTTGATTGCTTAACAAGAAGAATGCAAGCATGTATTATCTGCTTATTTAATTAAAAATTTTAACCAAAAGAGGTAAAAGATTTATATATTCAGTTTCCCAGTATTAGTAATAATAATGATCAGCATGCTGGGGCTAGCTTCCTGCCCTTCTTTTCAATATAGCCCTTAAGCTTCATATTATTACACTGTGGTAACGTTTTAGCTGACCTAGAGTGGGCAGGCACTGAGTCTCTTGCTATGAACCTGGAGGTATTGCCACCAGAGCTGTCAATTTTATGAGTTATACAGAGTTAGTTTATAAGGTGAATCCTGACACTTCTACTTCTTATTATGGGATGTTATTGATCTATTGGCTTCTGAAACTGTAAAATGGAGTAAGAATAGTACCCAAGGGTGGTGGAAGAATTACATGAACAAATGTCCTAAAGCTCCTAGAACAGAGCCTAGTACACACAACTCTTGTTGCCTGTTCCATATAGTGGTGTTCCAGTAACACAGTTATTTGGCAGTTTTTTCTTAGAAGCTCATAAAACGATACACAGTGGAAGGCATCCTAGACTTGATGAAATACAGTACTTTAGGCCCTGCACTAAAGTCACCCTACATTCACAGTGCCAAATGGCTCAAGTCAGTACTGTATGGGAAAACAGTAGTCAAATCCTCTGTATAAGTAACACTCCATAATTGTCCTCTGGTGTTCTATTTTAATTGAATACATTTTATATGAACTCTGGATATAATATAATCAAAATACAATAAGTATTAAAAATCTCATCCATCATCCTAACTAGTTTTTATAGTTCTTTATCTGTTCTCTACTATCTGGGGAGTGGGGGATATGCACGGCTGGGAGGAACCCAAAAGGGATCATATGCAATGAAATAAGATCAGTTCCCATGAGGAAAGAGCTAAATCCCCTTAAGTGTTAGTTATCTGATAAGTTTTGCCAGAGAAAGCATTCAAAAGCCTAAGCCGACGTTTAACTCCTTCAGCATAGGTTCATTTCTTTGAGAATCCTCTCTTTATTTTTTACCTGTGGTTCCAGAAGTATAAATGTATAAGGCAGGTGTAGAAATAGTCACTTCAGACCTCCATGACTCTGGGATAGGTTCATTTGATACTTCATCTACTTTGTCCAGGAAAGAGTCAACGCCATCGGTGTTAGAAGTTTTGCTTACATAATAGACAGACACACCATCTTTTTTCAGGCTTGGCAGCACCTCTTCAACAGCTTCTTGTAGTTCTTAATTTAGTTAAAAAAAAAAACACATTAGTCTGTCAAGTTTCTATTTAGTGTAATAAGCTTCATGATAATTTTGTGTCCAGTATAACTTTTGCTAAAATGTGTGGAAAGGATAAGAGATACTTAGAGTTTTGCATTTTTACACATGGAAATTGCCACATTAGGAAACAACTCACAAAATTTCAAAGTTTGAAGGAAGGTTGAGTTTTGACAGTTTCATAACACAGCAGATGGTTGGTTGAAATCCGTATGTTTTGTGGAAAGTACACACAAATGGACAGATGGGTAAAAACCAAGAAATATAAGTGCATAACTTAAAGGAATAATTGGTGTATGTATCTAGAAATAAACCAGAAATGAATTTAATTATTCCTAAGATGTGCCCACAGGACCAGTGATGAAAAAAATTAAGGAAGGAGAACAGAAACAGAAAAGAGTTGAGCCAACTAGCAAAGACAATATAGATAAGATGAAACTGCACGTAAGCTTATGTATCTTGAATTGTAATAACTCAAGCAAATATACTTATTCTTAGTAGGAAGGTGACTCAATATCCCAGGGAATTACCTTGGGGAGACTATACCTGATTCATTTCATATGCTTTGTTTTTCAGATGTTTGCGTATGCCATCTTCACCAAGACAAGAAATATCACTGGGACAGATGCACTTAAAATTTAAACAAATATTTTAGCCAGAGGACCCATGCACTTGGTAAAAAATAAATTGAACAGTACAAATGGGTTTATAATGAAAATCATCAGGCCCTTACCCCAACCCCCCTCTCAGCTAAACTTGCTGCCTAGGGGTAACCATTTTCAATGGTTTTGGCTGTTGCTTTTGGCATTACTTCTCTATCACCAGAAATGTGCTTTTCCTGCTCCTTGATCCCTGCCCCCATTTATACCTGTCCACTCCAACAGTTAATATTTTCACTTTACTTTGTCTAGGTTAAGAGAATTTATGTCTATTCTGAGGTCATGATTCTGTTTCCCTAGCATTGTCCATGGGTTGGCTGTAGAAGCTGAAAACCAATAACCAGGATGGACAAGATTATAACTATGTGAATACTCACTGTAGAACTAAAAAACACACTATCCTCCAGTTTTCTTTCTGGAACAGTTTTCTCCTAGAGTTTCTAGTTAGCTATCCTTCTTTTTTTTTTTTTTTCTTTTTTTTATAATTATATTTTCTTATTTTTATTTTTGTCCTACTTTCTGCTACAATAGTTCTGCGATGTCTAAAGCCACACTGTACAATTTATAACATTATAATATTGAGAGGTTAGTGATAAATGTAGACTTTCTTTTTTTAAAAAAATTTATTTGTATGTGGTGCTGAGAATCGAACCCAGTGCCTCACACATGCTAGGTGAGCGCTCTACCACTGAGCCACGACCCCAGCCCAACTATCCTTCTTTAATGTACTATTAGTCTCCATCAGATTGCTTTCCTTTTTTCTGTCCTAGAAAGTTTCACTGGTTGCTCTCTAGTCCTTTAGCACTTCTGACAAGTTGCCAAAAATATGGCTGTTGTGGAAACTGGAGGGGTAGCCTCCCATTCTCTGCCACTGTCTTGATGCAGGTCCTCACTCTTCCCTGCCTAGATGATTGCGATAGCCTCTTCACCAATCTCCTTGCTGCTAATCTCTCCCTGCTTCCAATTTACCTACTGGCTTCACGTTGCCAGTCTTCTTGGTGCCTCCCTATTTACAATCTTTCAATGGCTGATCATCCCTTGTGATAGAATCCAATCTATATGGGACGTTCTGAGGGTCTTCACAGTCTCACCCCTGCTGGCCTTCCTGATGTCATCTTCTAGTGTCAACCTCTTGTCCCCTTTCCTTTATGTACACTTAAGTCCTTATAGGTCTTCACGTGCTCACATTCATGACCTTTATCCAGGCTGTTCCATCTGCTTGGAATACCCTCCCACCCTCATCACCCCAAAACTCATGCGAATCCTTCAAGACTCAGCCCAGGGACAACTCTCTCTGTCACCTTCCCTTTCCTTGTGTAGTTATCTGCTCCCTTGTCCAGCTCCAACAAAATCCTGCACATGCTTCTACCAGGGTATTTAGTCCCTGACAGTGTGAAGTGGTTCAGTTTTTTTTTCTCTTCAATTAGAGAGTGAGATCTTTGAGATTAAGGAAACATAACTTAATTCTTGTACCCTCAACACCAGATATGTACTCAATAAATGTCCAAAATGGAAAGAATCTGCACAATGTACTGTATTAGTGTGGAAGAGACAGGAGCAAGCTAAAGTGGCTTATTAAAGGATTCAGATCTTACATACTGTGAATTGGTAAACCTTTAACAAAAGATAATACAAAGTGAAATAATTTCTGTGATACAGGTATGCCTTGCATACAAATAAGGGCCCTCTTATGATCCTCCCCTGCTTACAGAGGTCATCCCATCTGAAGGGAGGGCCATCGTCCCTGCCCAACCCAATTTCCCTCCATCTCCTCCAGGCTGTTGGTGCAGAAAGTGTTAATTGGGTGTTGACTTGGGGTTCCAGTGGCTTTCCTGCCATATTAGGACACACTGGAGTAGACTTTCCTCCCTTAAGCTAAAGATGTCAATATAAAAACTGAAATTTTAAAGGAAATTCTGGATGTGAATGCTATCAATTATCTAGTTGATATTTAATGTTTCTCAAGTCTTTTATAGATAAGATTAGACCTGCCAAATCAAACTTGCATCTTTCACATACAATTTTTTAAAAAATTCTTATTATAAGGTCTGCTTACCTAAAAATAATTCTGTGTCCTGGCAAGCAACCGGGACACAGAAGCTCAAATAATTCTATTTGTCACAGGGCAGGTTCCCTGGGATTCTGAAACTCTGAGATTTGAATGCAGGAGCCCTCTTTGGGACAGTACCTGCGAGGCTGCAAGGGAAGCAGATGGGAGAGAGTGAGAAGTTGAACCTCAGCTGATTCTCTCATCCTACAGAAACTCTGGGTCTGGAATGGCCTTTCAGGGTTGTCCCCATTTAGGGGAGTTGGCCAGTGCTCTTCCTTCCACCCTTCAACCAGTCAATGGACTCAGGCTGTGGGGTGGGGAGGGTGAGGTACCTGACCTTGGGCAAAGAAGCTTTATTAAACTCAGATCAAGTCCTGGGAAGGCTCTCAGTTGGGAGCTTCCAGCAGCTGTGGAAGGAGTACCCAGTCTTGAAGGAGGCAGTGGGGTGGTGAACTGCATCACAGCATCTGCTGCACCTGACGTTGTTACTAATAACAAAGTTTTACATTATGCATTTGTTTAGAACAGTTTGCATACCTCACTTCACATTAATTTCACAGCAACCCTGTGATTTAGACACCAGTAACTCTGTTTCTACAAATGAGGACAAAGGCTCCACTGTCTCTGGATGGAAGGTTCCATAAAACCTGAAAACAATTTTACTGGGATTCTAGGATTCCTGCCTCCCTGTACTCACCATACAGGTTCAAATTTTGGTAAACTGACTTTGCTTTCTCTCTGTGCTTGTTAAAGCATGTGATCTGCCTTGAATAATGTAGATGATCCTTTGTTCACCTTCCTGATGAAAAGTATAACCTCAAACTATATTAAAAGCTTGGTTATGAGAAATAAAATTCATGACAAATTTGCCAGAAGGGCATAGAGCAGATCCATCGGCTTCTCATGAATCTAGGTTTAAGTTGTGAATTGAAATAGACCCTTAGAGAAAGAAGTACACATTTAGGTGGTGGAAAATGAGCAATTACAACATCTCCACCAAGTCTGTCTTGCTTAAGAAGAAATCAATCAATCAATCAATCAATCAAGGCACCATCCTAGTTCCCCTGCCCTTTATTTATTTATGTAGAAGGATAAAAGAAAAATATCTAAATAAACAGGCTCATTCCTGGAAAGCAGGGAGAGAGGGTGGATGGGAGCAGAATCAATCTTTGCCACCAATAGGTTAAACCTGCAGTTTCCCTATGGGAAAAGCATTCACTCTAGTGGCTTGTTCTGCTACCAGCTTGCTTCACTGAATGCAATTGACTGAGCTAAAACAGTACAGAAATGTTTACCAATAAGATCTGAAAAGGAGGCAGTGAAAGGAAATGTGTTCTGATAAAAATTTCAGGACAAATGTGAAATGGTTGGTAGATAAGCAAGTCGGGAATGAGGGTTTAGCTTTTAAGAAAAATATCCAAAACACAAAGTAGTGCTAATTCAGCCCTGGGAGACAGTGTGAAAATACTTCTTAAAATGTCATTTCTAACTGTGAGTTTCATCTGTCTGTGTAGTTTGGAACTAAAGCATTTAATAACCTGTTGTCTAGTCTGCACAGCAACACCCCGTGTGTTCCAATTCTCTTCAAACAGAGGCATGCTCATTTCCCTTTCTCCTCCCAGCAAATTGCCTGAGATCCAAAAAGATATTTAAGGTTCAGTTCCATCAAAAGTAAGTAAAAATTTGCCATCAAAACATATATTCACATTTATATAATTAAAATATAGAATTTAAATAACTGACTCGATATTGTTTTTCATTTCCCTTAAAGTTCTTGCTTATGTGAATTCTTGTTTTCTAAGATGCCCCTGGAATCAAGGGTGATTCCTTATCATGAGGTCATACAAGGCCTTACACAATTGCTAACAATTGATATCCATGAGTAACCATGTTGCCTGTCTACCAAGTATCTACTTCCCTATTTCTCAGAGGCTGTGGGAGGTCCTTTCCAAACAATGGCCACTTACACTCATTATGCAGAATTATGTGAACACCATCCTTCTCCTTCAGATTTATTAGCGTTAACAGCTGATTCAGAGTTTATTTTGTTTTTACCTCTTCATCTACTTCCTGTTTCTAAGGAGAATGGACTACATTCCCACATGTTAGCAATATTCTAGTTTGCTCTTGAATGAAAGTGTACAACCATCTCCTCTCCTTTGTAACCTTTAAGTTATGAGCAGGGGGAGAAGAAAGATGTTTGAGGGCTGTTTTTTTTTGGGGGGGGGTGGGTAACAGGGATTGAACTCAGGGCACTCGACCTCTGAGCCACGTCCCAAGCCCTATTATGTATTTTATTTAGAGACAGGGTCTTGCTGAGTTGCTGAACACCTTGCTTTTGCTGAGGCTGGCTTTGAACTTGTGATCTCCTGCCTCAGTCTCCGGAGTTGGTGGGATTATAGGCGTGCGCCACTGTGCCTGGCTTCAAGGGCAATTTTAAGCTAACCCTCCATTCAAACCCAGGGATACTGGGATGTGAATCTCAGTCCTAGAACATACGTTACTCTTTAGTGTCTGTGTTTCTGTTCCTGTTATAGAGTCTTAACTATCCTATTCATAGATCCCAGTGTGTTTCCAACCCCATCCTGTATTTACCACCTGCTCCCTCTCTGCATGAGACCAAGAGAGAGCACCTCTTCCCTGCAGTCCACTGCCAGTGGGGCTGGCCACACCCACTGATTAGGAAGACCTTTGGGAGGTAAGCAAGTCTGTGGTAGGGTGAGGCTGGGCCTGGGGGAAAGTGAGTTAAAAAGGATTTTCTCCTATCAGTATATGTTCGGTGTTATTTCATCACTTTTCATGCCTCCTTGCCCAACTCAATGATTCTTAAGCTTCAGGAAAGAAAATCTGTTAAAACCAACCAGAACAGCAGCACTCATTAATTCAACATACATTTGTTGAGTGCCTACTATGTGTTAGGTATTACTAGGGCATTATTCAAAGAAATGTAAGAGAATTTTAAGCTTTTGGAACAAAGTGCATGGAAGCAATTTATCTAAGTTACTTCTTGGGTAACCCAGGGAGGTGAGAAAAATAGAGATTAGATTATCTCCAGGCATCAATTGTGAACGAGAGCTGGCATTAGGAAATGATCTGGTTCCATGGAAGGGAGGTCACTGCTCTTGGTCATTCCTTGGATTTTCTGAGTCTCCATTTCCTCTACATTAGGACCTTCCAATAATCACTTTAAAAATGATCATTATTAAAGTCCAGACCACTGAAGCTCTTAATTTATCAAACTATTTAGTGAAGCCTGTCATTAAATGATGGACCTAATCAAAATTACCTCTGGTCCTGTTGCCTGTAATGCCCTCCCCACTGCACTTGTCCAGCTCCATTGTCAAGGCTCCCAAGAAGCACTCTTGTCTTTCCCATCATACTTATCATAGTCCCCTGGGTAACACAATGATTTGTATGTGCAGCTTTTACTGGACTGTATGATACTTGGGACTGCATGTCCTTTACCATATGTTCTTTTACTGGACTGTAAGATCCTCAAACTAATTCATCTTTTTGTCTCCCCATCTCATCATGGCAACAAAATTTGTATGCAACAGTTATCCTAGATCCCAACACTAATTTTATAATGAAGTTCTGTTGAGAATTTTCAGTGAAGAAATCTTTTTGAAAAATATAGGAAGCATTTCCCTTCATCATATTGTTTAAAGGAGGTCCATCTTGTTGTAACCTTGAGAAAACGAGTAAAAGGTCATCTGGACCATTTTATAGTCTTCTCTGTGTTTTGAACTTGCAAAAGAGTATCTTTAACTATCACTAAAGCCTTGTACAAAAGAATACCTATTCTGAGGTACCTTCATGGTTATGTTGGGTCAGGCAATGTAGACCTGGCCAATAAGTTGACAAAGAGACCCAAGAGACCTGGGTTATCTGCTCAGGAGAAGAGCTAGTTCAATAATGATCTTAATGCTAGCATAAATGGAAACAGGGAAAATATACTGTACCAGACTTATTTTGAGTGTTTTTACAAAGTCCACTGTTGTGTGAAATTTAGTACACTTTCCTGTTTTCTCCATATTCTGTGTTTGAGAAGTTGTGAGAAAAATCGCTGGCCGGCAGTAAATCTCCCATAGCAATAACTTGGCTTCTCTCAATTATAATATCAATCCCTGATCATGTGGTTGAAGGCAACTTTTCCATGTGATTACTTAGGGTATACACTGCCCTGGAGAAGGCTCCTCAAATGTAAAACACAGAAAAAAATCATTTTCTTTAAGAAATAAATGCTTCTGTTTGATTCAGAGAAGCCTTTGAGAACCTTCATTTCCTATACATCATAGTAATTCAGAAGAAGCAACTGGGTACTGAAACTTCTGAAAGGGTTGAGCTCTGTTAAGCCTTAAGAGTTCCCAAAAGTCATGACAACTAGATCAATCCCCACGATATATGTGCTAGTTCTTTACATGGAAGCACTCCAGGATTTGACATGCAGAGTTCAAGAAATCTTATGAGCTCACAAGCCCTGTGGCTTAAATTCAAAGTACAGAATCAAATTCACATTTGTGTATCAGGTTCAGATGATTGATAGTATAAAATGTGCACTGGAAGTGAGAAAAAAATCTGGGTTTTGTCCCCAGCTTTCTGTGGCTGACTATCAACATGACCTAGGGCAACTGATAGCAGCCTTTTGGGCCTTTATTTGTTCAGCTATAAAACAATTGGGAACAAGACTGATTGTCAAAGTCTAGTTCTCAGATCATTTGCTTCAAAATCATCTGGGGCTGAGGTGGGGCTTTTTTGGGTACAGCTGCAGTCCTATTGAATCAAGATTTAGGGGATGAAATTCAGGAATCTGTTTTGTTAAAATGGTGATTCTTGTACTTATTACAGTTTCTTTCCTAAACTTTTCTTGGGGCAGCATAACAAGCTCATTAAAGTTAGAGGTTTACAGGATTAGAATAGCTCTAAGATCCCTACCAACTCCAAAGAATTAGTCCATTCATCACTTTTCCACATGGGCACATCTACTAAATATGTGACTTTGGCCTCTGTTATTCCCTTTTCAATAATTGTTCTAGGTCAGAGAGTATTATGTACAAAGGTATCTTAGCGATTTGGAAAAAGTGGATGTTTTTCAAATATGTAGCCTCTCTCAAAGGTTAGTTTGCACATTTAACACGTGGGCACTGTTGCCCTCTTTGGACTCTGTTGCTTTTTTGCAGTAACTTTTAGGTCAGAGTAACTGACCTAACGTGTGCAAAGATGTCTCAGTGATTTAGAGGCACTGAAGTTTTAAAAATTGTGTGGCCTTTCTCAAAGGTCAGTTTACTGCCAGAGGGTGCTGTAGGTCCACTGGAAAGTCTGGTTTGAGTTTAATTTGAGTGTGAGGATTTCATAATACTCTCCATATAAACACAATGCTCTATTGCAGAGGAATGTTGCCTCATTGGGGAAGGAGGTACATTTTGAGCATTCCTAATCTCAAAATCTGGAGCGCTCTAAAATCCTAACTTTTTGAATATTAATAGGATGTCACAAGTAGAACATTCTATACCCAGGAACTTTTCTTTATGAACAAAAATAGTAAAAATATTGTATAAAATTACTTTCAGGCTATGTGATACAAAGACATATGAAACATTATGAATTTTTTTTGGTTTGGATTTGGGTTCCATCCATAAGATATCTCATTATATGTATGCAAATATTCCAACATCTGAAAAAATCTGAGCTTTGAAACACTTTTGGT
Organism: Glaucomys volans; assembly: GCA_020662805.1. Taxonomy (NCBI): domain Eukaryota; kingdom Metazoa; phylum Chordata; class Mammalia; order Rodentia; family Sciuridae; genus Glaucomys; species Glaucomys volans. The sequence goes on from JAJEJO010001205.1 coordinate 308,973, forward strand.
CCCAAGCATTGAAGGTAAGGGATTCTTAACTTGTATATAGTTGTATTTCTGACTTCACAACAGAACCAAATGCTACTACAGTCATTTAATCTAGCCTTCTTTGACAATTAAAAGACAAGCCCTGTGAAGTCCCTCCAAGAGTGCCTGAGATACTAAGGAAGCAATGTTTAAGTTCCTCCTAAGGTGGTATAGAGATCATCTTGTGAATAACTTTCCTCTAAGTAAACTGGTAAAATTATAGGTGTGAGAAAGTCTTCCCATTACTAAGTAGTAAAGTTGTCTCATTTAACAGGCAACTATAAATTGTTGGGGGTTTTCTTGAATGGACCATGCTCTTTAAATAATCTGGCTCCCTTTAAAAACATCTCTCTGCTTTTGAAATTTTATATGAAGCTGATACTTTTTGGATAATTTCTTTTATGCCACAAGGAACAGGTATGTAAATTTTCTGGTTTCATACAAGTGAATTGGTGTTTCATCTTCCTGTGGAGCTAGACGAACTGCTTAGCTTAGTTTCCCCAGCTATGAACAGATGGGTAGGGTAAACAGATGCTTGATCCCTTACAGCACCAATAATTTATATCCATGCAGAGGAAGACAGCATGATGTAGGAAAGAACATGGGCTGTGAAGTTGCACAGATCTAGGTTGGAATTTTAAGCCTCAGTTTCCTCAACTATAATAGGGGGTAATCACATGATACCTCCCATTGTAATAAAAGCATCCAGTATAGGGCTTGGCACAGGAAGGTATTCCCAAAAGGTGGGACTTCTGGGTTCCCTCTACCCTTAGTTATGTCTTTAGTTAGCATCAGTTAGACCTCTTATTACTGTTTGAGCGAAGCAACCCATGGTCCAGAGTGCAAGACTAAAGCTTTCCCAGAGGGTGGTAGAGGGGAAAGTGCCAAGTTCTGAGACAAGTTGTTGGGAGGAGGAAACCATCAGCTCTGTGGGTAAGAGTTTCTTTGCTTCTACCTGATCTGGACACCACTTTAACATGAAGATATTATTTCAGGTCTAGTTGAAATGTGGCAGAAGGCAAACACACAAATGAATGGGGTCACTGTTTTTATAAATGCCATGGGGCTCAGAAGATCTGCAAAGTCTCCTTGGGTATCAGGTGGGGTTACCTTCTTTCTGCAGTGAGAAGCCAGGAATGCTAACAGCACTTGAGAGCTGGAAGCAGCTTTGCCTCATGGCAGAGCAGTAAACTAAAGGACAGAGAAGAGAAGAGACTTTCCCATGATTACACAGCTGGTGAAGCAGCAAGAGTGAAAACTGTCCCTTGGGATCCATTGGAGTTCATGCTCAAGACCCTCTACATTTTAATGCAGATGGTGTAGAAATTGGTAAAGAGCTGGACTTTGGGGGTGGAAAGCCCTGGTTAAACCTCTACCCTCCAGTTCTATGACATAGAAAATGAGGCTTCATTTCTCTGGACCTCAGTGGTCTATCATCTATAAAAATCCCATAAGTAACGCCTACCTGTTGTGAGGATAAAAAGCAACACTATGTGTATACAATGAGCTCTCCATGTCCTTGGTTTTAGTGTTTGCAGTTTCAACCAAAACAGAAGGAAAATATTTGGAAAAGAAATTGCATCTGTGCTGAATATGCACAGACTATTTTTCTTGTCATCTTCTCTAAACAATATAGTGTAAGAACAATGTGCATATCACTTACATTGTATTCTATTATAAGTAATCTAGAGATGATTTAAAGTATAGATTAGGATTATGCCTAGGTTATATGCAAATACCATGCCATTTTATATAAGGGACTTGAGTATCAGAGGATTTTGGTATCTGCGGTGGCCCTAGAATTAATCCCTCACTTCATAACGAGGGAGAACTATAGGGCTTAACACCGTACCCGGCACATTGTTCCAACACAGACGGCTTTAATACTCATTAACTGCGTTGAAAGGAAAAGTTGTCGCCCTCTCTGTACACCTACAGTTCCAATCTAAACCTCTCTCTCTCCAGCTCCCCTACACCAGGCTGCGGCTGGTTTTTTGCTAAGGCACTGGGCAGCGCCCCCGCATCCGGGTGGGCAGTTAGGAGCTCACCTGGTGAGGCCAGCAGCACTTTCGCCCCGCAGCAATGGAAGCAGTGCAGCAGAGACTTGGAGCGAATGTTGTAGTTGAGGCACGCCATGGGACAGCCCAGCTTGGCCAGGCCCAGCCACAGCCATACGTAGGCAGGCTCATTGCCCATAAAGACCGCCACGCATTCTCCTTGACGCAGGCCGAGGTGGTCATGCAGCGTTCGCGCCACCTGATTGCTGCGCCGGTCTACCTGTGCGTAAGTGAGCGTCTCATCGCGGAAGAGCAGAAAAGGCTTGTGTGGGGTCTGGCGCGCTTTTTCTAGGAAGACCCGCAGGATGGTGCGCACCGGCCGCCGCTGCCCGTAGCTGCGCACCTGCCGGGCCACGATGGCCACCCGCAGGAAGTAGCGCATATCCTGGAAGAAGTAGGGGCAGCAGAAGTTCAGCAGCAGCGGCAGGAGCAGTAGCCCCACCAGGACGGTGTATATGGAGTGAGACATGATGGTGGTGGGGTCCTCTGTCCCCGCGAGGGCAGAGGGCGCACTTCGGGCGTGCAGCGCGGCGGCTGTGTGGACTCTGAGAGGACGGAAAACAGCCTGCGCCCGGGACGCAGGGCTAGAGATTAGGCTATGGTGACGACCAAGCGCTTCAGCTACCAGCACCGCCTCGGGCTATCCAGCGTGTGGAGCTTGTGCCTGCTGTCCGGGGTTCCGGGCGTGATCGGCCCGCCCTCTTGTGGGGCGCAGACACCTGGGTTCCTGGCCCGCCCCTGAGGTGCTCCCCTGGAGAGACAGGTGGCTCTGCGATTTGCTGGGGGCGGGGGTGGAGGAGGGGGTGGGATCTCTGCCACTGCCCCTCTCTGGTCTGGAGTCCGGAGTCCGGTCTGTACTTCCCTGCGTTTGGCCCGAAGGACTTTACATCTCGGAGCCACAGTTTTTCTTATCAAATGGTGATAACAGGCTCGAATAGCGAATGTTGAGAAGATTAAAGGAGACAATGCAGGCGTGGGGCTATTATTATTTATTGTTACCACTAATGGAGGGATTTTTGGAGATGATTCATTGTTATTATCAGTAAAATATCCTAGAAATGTGAGACAGCCCTATATTAATAGCGGGGACCAGGTGCCACTGCCAAACCACAGTCCCCTTTCTCCGCCTTGGTCCCAGGCGCTTTCCGCCTGGTCTCTTTTTGTTTCTCAGATTTGCTCCCCCGCCCAACAGGAGCCTGACTGTCAGGCGTCTCCTGAGAAGACTTCAAGGTTGAACAAAGCGCCTGCGACGGTCACAACAGCTCATCCCAACTGCAGCTGGGCCTTTTCCACCTCTTGAATCCTGATTTCTCGGGAAATATTGCCACACATTGCCACGCGAACTCAAGCTCTGGCGTTACTTCATTTGTTTTAATATTTTGTTTCTGTTAAATAAATCTCCTCCACCCCCTGCAAGTTTTCAAAACACAGTTATTAAGTGAACCTGTCACAACACGGAGGAAACTACATTACTGGCGTTTCTCAAAACGCCATTTCTTTTAGGGGAAGTGTGATCCTTTCTTAGTTTTCCTCAGTACTACTCTATACAAAGCGAAAATTTACTGCTTGCTACTGAGGAGAGGCGGGATCTAAGTTAAGCAGCGGTTTACTTTCATCCTCCTGTCCTGGGTTCATCCATCTTTTACCCTTCTCTTCTCTCCTCCTCTCCCCTCCTCTCCCATCCGCAGCCCTCCCCTCTCTGTTTCTCTCTCTTTTTTTGGTACTGGGCTTGCCTCCAGGGCCCCACCCCTGCTAGCCAAGTTCTCTACCACGGAGCTACACTCCAGCCCTTTTAAAACATTTTTGAGACAGAATCTCCATAAATTGCCCAGGCTGGCCTTGAACTTGCTATCCTCCTGCCTCAGCCTTCCAAGTAGCTGGGATTACAAACAGGAACATGGACACAGGCCCGTCTTCTTATTCTTAAAAGGCAAATAATGAACACTTACTCCTCCCAGACACTCTGCTAGGGGCATCCCTGTATTACATATATATTTTTTTGCCTCACCATTATTCTATGAACGTGATGCTTTCACACTTATAAAAGACAGACAAGAAAGGTAAGTTCAGAGAGGTAAATTAAGACAGTTTAATGCATGAATTTTGGAACCTGTTATCTGTTTAAACTGTTATCTCTTTAGTCCCAGAAACCACTATTAGCTCACTCTTTATTGGGGGGTTCACTCCATCACTGAGCCACATCCCCAGCCCTATTTTGTATTTTATTTAGAGACAGGGTCTCACTGAATTGCTTAGTGGCTTGTGTTTGCTGAGGCTGGCTTTGAACTCTTGATCCTCCTGCCTCAACCTCCTGAGCTGCTGAGATTATAGGCATGTGCCACTGTACCCTGTTTAGCTCACTCTTAACAACTCTCTCAGCACTGATAGCAACTATGTCATGTTGCCCTCCTATTCTCCAGGTGTCTTTCCATATCCTCTTTTTTCTTCCACAATTAAAAATAAATATATATATTTTGCAACCTTTGGGCCTCCCATTTATAGCCCCCTCTTTTTATCCCTGGTACTGCTTAAGCAGTTCTTTGCCTGTCTTATCTTTCTCATAACTGATCTAACTGCCATCTAGTGACTGGTTGCATCATTTCCCTGGGGATATTTTGGGGACCTTCAACATTCCTGAGAAGTCACTAGTGTTAACCAAGGTAGGGGACAGAAACCTTTTTGGTGTGTACTTTCTCTTCCAAGTTGAGGGTCAGGGCCAGCCTTTTTTTCTTCATCCCAATCCATCTTCCCAGTGCCTTTCCTTTTATGGCTAGTCGTTTCAATGTAGGCTTCTGCCCCTCTTTTCTTTTCCCTGAACAGCTACTCTCTATCAAGAATGCTGGATTACCAAAGATGCCCACATTCTTCTTATTATCCTGAGACTCACTTCAATCTTGTATAGCTGTCTTTCAATTGCAAGTGAAAGAAAACAAGCCCCAAACAGGCATAAAGAAAAACAGAAATTTAAACAGGAAATGGAAGGTCCAGCCATCTGATAGCTTCAAGTCATCCCTAATGTATGGGTTGGAAGCTGGACTTAATTTCTCTTTCACTTTTCTCTTTCCACCTTTTCTGTACTCATTCAGACCCTCCCCTCATGGTCCAAGGATGTTTAGCGGTATCTACTCCTGGGACAATTTCAAAGAGATATACAAAGATCTTTTTTTTCTTAGAAGTCTTCATTTTTTTTTTTAAAGTCTAAAGTAAAATTTAATTCTCCATATCAAATAGGAATAAATGTATGCTAATATCATTTTCACAAGCCAGTTTGTTGATGAAAACAGCATTTGATTTCAGATGCTACTCAGAGTAAAGGATAACCAACATATCCAAAATTTACTTGATAATTCCTTTTATGGAACACAGGAAACAAATTTAACAATGGCAATATGCGTAGTTTATATATTGGTAGTTATTATTAAAAATGCGTTTAAACAGAGAAAGGACTTGCAGTTGGTAATACTGATACTTTATATTTTAATCTTTTCCAGTTTTCTTTTTCTTTCTTTTTTTTTTTAAATACGGACCGCTTCACGAATTTGCGTGTCATCCTTGGGCAGGGGCCATGCTAATCTTCTCTGTATCATTCCAATTTTGGTACATATGCTGCGAAACAAGCGCAGAAGTCTTCATTTAAAAAAAAAGACAGAAATCCCTGACTGGATTGCGTGCCCATCCCCGAAACCAATCCCTGTGGGTCCTGGGGAGGAGAAATGCTAATTGGTTTAAGCCAATCAGATTCACCCATAGAGCTGGGCGTATAGCAATTCTACCTACAGTATTTTGTGGAAATTTTTAGGGTATTATTAAAAAGTGGGGGAGGGAGAGATGATACAGGAGGAGAAATAAATCCGAGGAAGCAATTAGCAAATGTCTGTAATCTTTACCCGAATGAGTTTAACTTTGAGTCTGGGATTCACCTTTTGCTCTGCCACCTGGTTAGTAATTGTTTTAATGTTTTTGCATTGCTATAACAAAGTACTATAAACTGGGTAGCTTATAAACAATAGAAATTTATTTCTCATGGTTTTGGAGGCTAGGAATCCCAAGATTAGTGTCTGGATAGGGCCTGTTTTTTCATAGATAGCATCTTCTAGCTGTATCCTCACATGATGGAAGAGGCATATGAGCTTCTCTTGGCCTATTTTATTTTAGTAAAAAAAAATTTTTTTTACCATGAAAACAAAATTTTCACTTCGTGAAAAATCAGCATAAATATGCCAGCAGGAATATAACTAGGGCATTTATTAAAATACAGAATAACAGGGAAAATGATCACACAGAATAATCTTCACATTCAATATTCCAATTGCAGCCCAGGGAGCTTGCCAAATTCGGCCTATTTTGTAAGGACACTAATTCCATACATGAGGACTCCATCCCCGTGATCTAATCACCTCTTAAAGGCCCCCATCTCCTAATGCCATTACCTTGGAGTTAGGAGTTCAACATGTGTATTTGTTGGGGGGACACAAACATTCACATCATAGCAATAGTCTTTCTGGAATTGTTGCCTTCATCTAATATCTCCATGGCTTAGTTATGTTTAGTGCTCCCCATCTCTTTCACCCACAGTCACTATAGACAATTGTATTTGTACATTGTGCTAGAATAGACCTGGGCGGGAACTAACTGGGCTCCTTGGCTCCTACTTGACTCCCTTGAAGTATGATCAGTATCTTAGCACATTGGCTACCTGATCTTGGCACATTCATTGGGAAACTCTGGTCTACAAAATGAAGTTCGAACTTTGTTTTTTACTAACTCAATTAACAAATATTTATTTGATCTTCTTCTATGAGCAGGACATTATCAGGCCTAATGCTTATCAAATGGGGGAGTTGTAAGATTTGATGATATCAGGTATATACCTGGTATATAAAGGGGCTCAGTGAATTGCAGTGCACCTTCTGCCCTCTAATTAAACCCCTTGCATGATATTCAAAACCTTTCACAACCTAGGCCCAACACAGACTCTCTAGTTTCATCTCTCCTTACTCTGAACATTTTGCACAATGTCCCAACAGCCCTGGCCTGCTGTATGACTTCAGGCAAGTTCCTTAACCTTCTCTTGCCAGAAAAAGTTACCATCAAGTGGAGTCATCATAAAGATGGAATGAAATTATATATTTAAAAAACTCTGAACAGTCTATCATTAAGCACTCAATTAATGTAAACATGATATAGTACTTATCTCCATCATTATTACCACATGCCAGCCTTCTACCCACCCGTGGCCAATCCCTTCTCCTATGTTTTTCTAGATTCTGCTCATCTTTAAGTCCTAATTCAGTGTTCCTTCCCAGGAATGGTGCCCTCTGGGCTGCCTCCACACTCACACATGCCTCCCTTAGCCCATGCACTCTGTTGCATTAGGGTTACTTGCTCTTCTGTGTGTTTCTCTAGTTAGTCTGTGAGTTTATAGGGTCAAGAAAAAAAAAATGACATTTTTAGCCCTAAAAAAGAAAAAATATATCTGAATTATACACTTAAAAATGGTTAACCATATGTTAGGTATATTTTATTACAACATAATAAAACCCCCAAACTGTAGTCTTTTCCAAGAAAGGATGAAGACAACATTAAACAAACATGCAAAAAGATAGAAATTAGAATATAAAAAAAATTAGGATATCTTTGAATGCAGAAAAAATGCCATTTTTATTTGGTTTGCTCTATCACATTGAGATTGTCTTTATAAGACTTTGTTCATTCTGGAATATAAATTCAACAATGAAATATGAAGAAGAGCCAAATCTTGGACTTTAACAGGACTGTCTTTGTACCCGGATGTTAAACGTGGCGATCCATCCCACACCCTCAGAAAGCCTCCTCATTCTCCTATCCTCCATATTGGCGGAGCCAACTCACTTCCTTCAAGATTCAGTCACTTCAAGGCAGCCTCCTACACTCCTCTTTTTCTTAAATTTTCTACCCAAAGCGCTAGGTTACCATCCATGCCCCATCTCTTCTGTTCTATTCTGAGGCATTGTGGGGGAGGTCAGGGGAAGGCGTGGTGACCGGGTGTGCACATTGTCCACTTTTTGCTGTGGCCAGGACTTCACCTACCTCTGCTCTTACAGAAGGCCTCCCAGGGCATGTTTGGGCCTTCCCTTCTCCCTTTAAAGCTCCCAATCCCAACCTCAAATGTTCTTTTAAGGTAGGTCGCTCCTATTTTATGGAGGCAAAACTTCATAGGAGTTTCTGAAACTGTTTCTCAAACTTCATAGGAGTCAGAATGTTTTTCAAACTTCATGGGAATCAGAATCCCTGGAGAACATGGTAAAACACTGTGTGCTAAGCAATTGCCACAGAATTTCTGATTCAGTGCTTTTTGGGTAGGGCCAAAGAATTTATATTCTAATAAGTTACCAGGTAATGCTGATGCTGCTGATCTAAGTAGGGGCTATACTTTGAGAACTCTTTATTTGATCCAGTGGTTTCCAAACTGCTCAGCAGAAGTCCGGGACTTCTGAGGAGCCACTGAGGAGACTTAATTGCAGAGTGGGAAAAGGGCTCTGGAAGAACCCTGCCCTACTCCAATAGAACAGCTTCACATATCTCTATTTTGTTTTACTTATGGGATTTCTAGGTAGTATTCCTAGAAAAAAGTGTTCCAAAAACCTGTTCCATTCAATCTTCCAGCCCACATTGATGTATCCCTTCTTCTGAGTTTGTTATACCTGATGAAAACAAGATCATCCAAGCCGTTCACTTAAAGCCAAAAGAAGCCTTTATTATAGCTGGTCAGCGATGACCACCCATACACCTAAAAGTGGTGTGTCGGGGAATCTCTGGCCAGTTCCTTCCTTGCCAGTATATACAGGGAGGGGGAGAAATTAGAGTGAGCAGTCCCTCCTTCCTGTATTAGGGAGTGGAAGGGATTAGGGTGGGACAGTCTCTCCCTCCGGCAGGGAGGGAAGAGGTTAGGGAGGGGCCATCTCTCCCTCCTGATGGTATTTGAGAATTTTTTTTCTTTGGGGGAGTGTAGCAAGTTTAGAAACCTACTGCACAGGTTGGGTTTTCTTGTCTCATGTTTTTGAGTTTTAACCACTCCCGCCTAGGCCATAACTAGACTTCTGAAATGAAGTAATAGAAAAGAGCATGAGGCTTGAAGTCAGAGGACCTGCACTGAAGTCTTTGCCATGCACTGGCTGAATGCCTGTGGTCAGTCCTCTGAGCTCTCACAGTGTCTTGTGTTAATTTTGTAGGCCTTGCTACCTAATGTATAGGACCTTTGTTGCTAAAATTAGAAGATTATGAAGCCTGATGTTTTTGTGACATTACTTATACAAATAACCCTGACTCATTGATTTGTAGGAGGTTTTGTCTCTGTGTTCCATGAATCGATCACACCTCTTGAAATGTGGATGCCTGTTTTCCTGTTGACTGTCAAGCATGTGTCATTTGAGTTTAGACATACAGGATATTCAGAGGGGAGAATAGGAAGAGTTTAGTGGAGATGGTATGTGCCAAGACTAACTCCCCTTTTGGAGAACAAAATAGAGGAGAGGCTGGGAACAATTAATTGTTGAGATTAGACATGAGGAAGTGGGGACACCTTCTATTGGCATCCCAATTGTGTTTGCTAATGACACACTCAAGAAATAAACAGCTTGAGAAAAAGGCATTTGCTGTCTTTAGTTAGGACGAGAATGTAATGAATCCATTAATTCAGTCATTCAGCTTATTCATTTTGCATTTATTTAAAGTGTTCTACATGCTGGCTATTCATTCAGAAGCAGGTAGGGCAAATATTGTTATTTACATTTTCAGATAAGTGAATTGAAACTATAAGAAGTTAACCAACTTGCCAAAAGTCACACAAAATAAGGAAATTGAGGATAGGGACTATAATCCCAAATTTCTGATTACTACTAGGTGTTGGAATGCTAAGTGAAGTGGATTGAATGATGCCACTCCCTGCAAAAAAAGAAATGTTTACTCAGAAACTGTGAAGGTGATGTTGTTTGAAAACATGGTCTTTGGAGATATAATTGAGTTATGGGCCTGAAGATGAGATCAGCCTGGATTAGATGGGTCCCTAAATGCCCTTAAAAGAATACTTAGAAGAGAAAAGGAGAGAAGACACACAGAAGAGAAAGTGATGAGAAATGGAGGCAGAGGCATTTGTGTGTGTGTGTGTGTGTGTGTGTGTGTGTGTGTGTTCAGAAAAACAAAAGCAGAAAGAATTAGTTGCCAGAAGATGTACAATACAAGAAATGTTAGGGGAAGTTCTCCAGGCAGAAGGAATGTCACAACAGACAAAAAGTAGAATCTGCACACATACCTCAAGATGTAATCTTTAGATTGAATCGTGACATCATGATTTATAAGTAATAGAAGTCAGCCATCCATGACTGACTATTTAGTAGTCAGAGGAAAATTCAAGGAAACATTGCCATATGAACTACACAGAAGAGAAATATAAGACTAATTAATGTGGGTTGCTCTGCCCACAGTGTCTGTAGAAGGGAACTGACAAAACTCTACTGGTGAGCGCTTTCTGTATGGTAACCATGTTTTGATTCAGGAGATTCTATCCCCCTTTCTATTCCCACCCCTACCTACCTCCAGGACACACATGGCCAACTGGACCAGGATTGTGCACCTTAAGCTAGACCAAAGCCTTAAGAATTCCACATAATCATGTATATGGGTGATTTGTTTGGCTTACCAGGTTTGTTATCTCAAGAATATTAACTAGAGCTGGTGATGGTGGCGGTGCACACTTATAATCATAGGGACTCAGGAGACTGAAGTAGGCTGGTCACAGGTTCAGGTCAGCCTAGCAGTTTAGTGGAGCCCTGTCTCACAATAAAAAGGGTTGGGGATGTAGCTCAGTGGTAGAGCACCCTTGGGTTTACTCCCAACACCCTTCCCCCAAGGAAAAAAAAATGAACTAGAAAATCAGGAATAGAGAGCTAAAGCTGCAAAATGCTGCAGGGAGTGTCACTCATGACATTGAGTTTTTTGGAGTCCAGGCCAGTAATTTTGCCTTCAATTTGGGTTTGATGTTACCTCATGGTTAGACCCAGGTAATGCAGATTTGGCAGGGATGCCATAGAAGAGGTGTTTGTCCCTCCCAATGTGCCACACACTGGGGCCCACTGTCTAGTTGTCCTGTTGTTGCTCATTGGTTCACTTAGCTGGAGTGCTCACTGCCACATTCACTGGGAATATATATTTTCTTGGTAATTAAGACATGTTCTGTGAGGTGACACTATCAGATTTGTATTCTTTTGTGCCTCAGTTTTTCCAAATGATCTTAGCACCTTTGATGATTCTTGCCAGAATCCATTATTTCATATGGTGTTTCTAAAATGATGACTTTATTTCTACCATTCCTTTTGCATGCATTCATTGGCATCCTTTCTTTTTCTTCTCTTTTTAAGGATGAAAGTAGATTCATTAATTTTACATAATTCAATATATTATAATTATTTTGTGGTCTGTGTGTGTGTGTGTATGTGTTTGGTGTTGGGGATTAAACTCAGAACCTTGAAAATGCTAGGCAAGTTCTTTACCACTGAGCTACATTCCCGACCCCCTTTTGTGTTATTGATCTTGGCTGGCTTCTGTGTTCTTTTGCACAGCCTAATCAGTTTTGATCATGTTCTTATGTTTTTGAAGTAAAACATGATCTAGAACCACATTGTACCTCCCCTGAACCAGCCCTGGATCTCCATGGGATCTTTCTTTTGTCTGTTGAACTGTGGTGTTTAGACACAGAGAGCAAAGTGTAGGGACTCTTCATATAGGAGAGCCATTGCTTCTAGACTTTTTGAAAGGACAATGCTATGTAATATATGCTTTATTAAGACCATAATTTATAATGATACTTCTAATTTGCTAATTCAGCACCATAGGGATTGCTTCTTTCTCTATTTTGTGTCTTAAAAAACAAATCAAAGCCAAACTTTTCGTAGTGGGAAAACTGGATCCCAGCAACATCAATATATTTATTTAGCATACTAGAACACACACACAATACTTTCCAGAATTACTATATCAATAACACTGTTAACAATGAATTACCTTACCAAGCAAAATTCAAGGTTTTCTTGTAGTTGTTATCCTTAGAATATTTTCTGAGGGTGGACAGAGATTCACATTCAAAAATCACCCAGAGCTGTGCTGGCACATGCTTGGAATCCTAGCATCTTGGGAGGCTGAGGCAGGAGGATCATGAGTTCAAAACCAGCCTCAGCAGATTAGCAAGGCTCTTAGCAACTCAGTGAGACTCGGTCTCTAAATAAAATATTAAAAAGGGCTGGGGATGTGGCTCAGTGGTAAACATCCCTGGGTTCAATCCCTGGTACCAAAAAAAAAAAAAAAAAAAAAAACAACAAAAAAACAAACAACCCCAAAAAACAAAAACCCAGACCTCCCACCCCCAACAAGAAAAAAACCCCCAAACCCACAACCCACTCAGGGCTAGGAGTGTAGCTCAGTGGTAGAGTGTTCGCCTCATATACTTGAGGCCCTAGTTTAATCCCCAGCAGCATCAAAAAGAAAAAAATCACTTGGAACAACTATTTGACTTGTTCAAATAGTTATTTTGTTGATGTGATATGTGCTTTTTATTTACGTTCTTTTTAGAATTTGTTCAACCTGTTGATTTAATGTTAAATTTTAAAAATGTAAACAATTACATGACTCAAAAGTCAAAGCTACATGGAATTATAATTGAAAAGCACCCAGAAAAACTACTCCAGACGTGGGAACTCACGCAAGAGATTTTATTAAGCAGACAGGCAGAAAGTTTGCCCATAGGGTGAGAGAGAGAGAAAGTAAGAGAGTGAGAGAGAGATTGAGAGGAGAGACAAAGAAAGAGGCAGATGACCAGAGTGCCTGCTCTCAGGGCTAGGGGAGAGAGAGAGAAAATGGCCAGGGAACTTCTCTTAAGTAGTTTGAATTCTGCTAGTAGCAGTTGGACCAATGACATTCGAGGAAGTTCATGGGCTAACAAGCTGGACCAATGACTGACTAGGAAGGTCACGGGCTGACAAGCTGGGTTGTAAGATGAGATGGAGAGGAATACTGGCGACAGCTAATGCCAATAATAATCAGAGTAGTTCCATCCCTTTCCCTGTCTTTTCCACTAATTTTTATCCTTATCATGTCGGTTTCTGGTTTATCCTTCCTTTTTTTCTTTTTCTTTTTTCCAAAAGTAAGCAAATAAGCATATTTCTTATTTTACTTTTTTCTTACAAAAGGTAGCATATCATACATGTTTTTGTTTTTCATCCTGTTTTTCCATTTATACAAAAATATTTTAATTTTGATTTTCTCTTATATATGTTTCTGACATTTTGGCTGATTATAAATATGATTTTTTTTTTGGCGATGAAGCCCCAAATTTCAAAGAAGTCTCCATTGACTGACCAAATGTTTTCTATTCTTTAAAAAAAAATTTTTTTAGTTGTAGATGGACACCATACCTTTATTTTGTTTATTCATTTTTATGTGGTGCTGGGAATTGAACCCGGTGCCTCATATGTGCTGGGTGAGCACTCTACCACTGAGCCACAACCCCAGCCCCAACATTTTCTTTTCTTTTCTTTTTTTTTTTTTTGAACCAGGGATTGAACTCAGGGACACTCAGCCACATCCCCAGCCCTATTTTGTGTTTTATTTAGAGACAGGGTCTCACTGAGTTGCTTAGGGCCTCACTAAGTTGCTGAAGCTGTCTTTGAACTCGCGATCCTCCTGACTCAGCCTCCCGAGTCACTTGGTTTACAGGCGAGCACCACCACGACCGGCTAGCCCCAACATTTTCTATTCTTGATACTCTTGAGTGCATCTATAATGGAAGAAAGAGGAAGAAAGATGTGATGAGACGGATGGAGAGGATGGATGGGGGTGGCACTGATTTACATTTGGCAATATTTCCACTAGATGGCAGTAGCAGTCCAAGAATAGAATTCTTCAGTCTTGAAAAAGGGATCAACAATCTACTGGGAATGACAACCATGGAGCATGCTTAGGACAGTCTCCTTCCCAATGCAGAAATCTTTTAAACAATACCAATTTTCGCTTTTAAAATTTAATTTTAAATCCTATTCATTGCTCAGGAATTGTACTAAAAGAAGACTCTGATCCTGAATCAGCTATGATTGATCAATGATGTGATAGCTTCTCAAATCCGACAAGATGCTATAGACAACAAATATGGACTTTAAGATTCAGTAAAATGTATTTTACACCCAAAGTTAATTAAAATATCTTTATTAAAAGTATTTTATATCCCTAATTTTGATTGATCGTTATTTTTAAAATGAGTGAAAAAATAGGCAAAACCTGAAAGTAAATATTAAGATTCATTTTAACTCAGATTATGATCTGGTAGCCCACTTCAAGAATAAGTGACACCATACCCCTGATTCATTCAGCAGATCTTTACTATTGCGTGTCAGTTTTACCTTCTGTAGCTCTGCTGGGCTGTGACTTAAAAGTGTCTTTACCTGCAGGCAAACCTCAGCAGCTGCCCGGGCTTATTTAGGTGTAGTCTTACCATCAAAAGCCACTACCTGAGGGCCTGGGAGAGGCTTGGCATCTGAGGACTGCTTTAGAAACTGAAGGGTTCTACTCTCCTCCCTGCTCATTGGCTGCTTCCTCCCTCTAGGCCTGCTGCTAAGGTCCACATTTGGATTCACTAGGTTGGGATGGGGCATTTGGAATCCTAATTGGAGGAAATGCCAATTAATCCCAAGAATTGACTTAACAAGGCCAAACACAATATTCACAAAAGTAATAGCATATAGAACCACCTGTCTCCAGAGCAGTAGAGAGGAGAAGTGAAAGAAGAGAAGGGAGTAGTCAAAGAAGGCTCACAGGAGCAGGAGAGTTTGGAAAATGTGCTTAAGGCAGTAATATAGATGAGTAGGTAGATGGGCAAAGGTAGACACTGTGGATAGGAGAAAAGACATAAAACACCATGGATACTTGCAAATCATACCATCTTATATTTAGCCAATCTTCCATGATGAAGAAAACATGACTTATTTGTGAGTGTACAAATTGATCATGTTCACTAGAATATTTGAGAATGTTCTTCACATCTCTTCCCCTCTTTTGCATTTCTACCACTGATATCAGACTTTTTATTTCTTAAAATGCACTCAAGGTATCAAGTTAACATTCCTGCTTCTGTTTTTTCCTCTTCTGATCTGGTTCCTGCGCTGTTTCTAGGACTGTCTTCCTACTGCATGACTCTGAGCAAGTGGGTTTCCTTCTGTAAAATGAGGGTCTCTGCATTGGCTCACCTGCCAGCATCAGCTTTCAGGGCAACATAATTGACAGGAGGTTGGTCTCCAAAAGCCCTTCCAGTTCTAGCATTTTAGGACTATTCAATGGCATTCTTTGACAGAGAAAGCATATGCAATTCCCATTTACCCGTAGGTGAAGTTCATTTTCCCTTTTCAGATCTGCAAGGTGGTCCACAGTGTGGGCCTGTATTTTCCAGGCTCTCCCTGTACTCATCATCAGTTCACTCAGCCAAATTAGAGATTGCTAATATCACTCTGCAGTCCATCATGCTGTTCTGTCTTTCAGGAGTGCAGAATGCTTCTTTATCATTTACATTTAATTTAATTAATTTATTTTTTGGTACTGGGGATGGAACTGGGTGCTAAACCACTGGGCCACATCTGAAGCCCTTTTTTATTTTTTATTTTGAGATGGGGTCTCAGTTGCTCAGGGCCTCACTAAGTTCCTGAGGCTGGTCTCAAACTTGTGATCTTCCTTCAGCCTCATGAGCTGCTGGGATGACAGGGGTGTGTTATCATGCCTGGCCCCATTTCCATTTTCAGTGCTTCTTTCATAGAGTACTTGGAATCTGCACAAGCCTGGCCTTTGCTATGGTGGTACTGATAAGATAACCTCCCATAATCTATGCTGCCTAGTACTCTTGTCCTATGAAATTCCTGCACTGAATCAGGGCCAACTCTGTATGGCCAATAGGATATGGTGAGTGCAAAACCTGCCATGCCCAAGGCAAGGTTATCAGAAGCCTGTAGCTTCTGTTTGGTCTCTTGGATCACACAGTTGGAAGGAGCCAGTCACTGTGCCTGGGGACACTAAAGCTTGTGGGGAGAGACATTGAAGAGACGCCGAGGTCACCAGTATCTACCGCTGTAGAAGTGAATCCTACAGCCCCAGTCGAGCCCTCTGAGGCAGCCTCAGCTACCTCAGAACCATGCAGCCAGGTTGCTCCCGAAGTCCTGACCACCATACACTGTGCTGCTGTTTTAAGCCTCTAAGCTTTGGGGCGAGTGGTTATATAGTACAGATAATCAACTATCAGGCCTCTGATGAAACAGTTCTAGGAGCTGACTGGAGTGACTTGCTCTGCAATTTCTATTTTTAAAACCAAATTTATGGCCTATCGGGGTCCTCCCAGCCACATCCCGTGTGGAGGAGGAGAGGGTTGACTGCCAGAGAAGGATGGTGGCTGTTTTTCTGTTACTCAACAAACACATAAGAGCCAATACTCTTTTTATGAGAGGGGGTGTGATGGGTCCCGGCCACACCAACTCTGGCCTCTTTACAACACCGAGTCGCCCATCTCTCTTTTATTTATAGACAGACAGGTAAAAGGGGCAAGGCCTGGGAGGAGCTTCTTCTTTGATGGACAGGATAGGGTGAAGTTAGGGGAGCCATCCTCTTAGGGGGAAAATTCCAGAAGGAGACAGGGAACCACTCCCATGCAGTGCCACTTGCCTCCCAGCAGTTTCTAGAAGCCAGGCCTCTGCGTCACATGGCTCAACCTAGTCTGATTCTGCTAAATAAGGATGGCTCTCCACACTGGCCTTTAAGGGACATGAAGGCCTCATGAGGCCTGGCCTTTAAGGGACCTTAGGCCTTAGGCCTATAGACCTCAAAGTAAGGCCCTGGTTTTCCCAAGTCTTCTGCTTCTCTCCCAAGCTAGATGATTGATTTATTCTTTTCTCCTTCTACCTGTGCATTATGCAGAATCATAGCCTAACATAGTTTATTCCTTCAATAGTAGAACAATGGAGGGGCAGAATAGGAGAACTGAGGCCACAGGTTGTGGAGCCAGTGATGTCTGGTTTTAAATTTCAGCTCTCACCCTTCCTCCCCAACTTGGCAGTGTCCCACAGAGTTTGAATGTTAAGATATATGCAATGCCTGGAAATATCCAGACACAGTCAAATCTGCTATTTTATTGCTGAGACTCCCTGGACATCAGCCTTTTGTCTGTTTGTTCCTTTCTGTAGGCCAACCTTTGTTTTCTGTCACAGCATCCGACTGTGAGACTTTAAGTCACCTTTCTACCCAGATTCTCCTCCACAGAGCTACCAAGATGCTGTTCTTCAAAGTTAAATGTGACCATTTTGTTCTCCTGCTTAAAAAACACTATCAAATGACAGAACAAACCCATAGAATGAAAGTTAGGATTATTACTTTTTTGGGGAGAAGAGAGTGGAGGGTGAATGAGAACACAAAGGGGGCTTTTCAGGTACCAAAAATGTTGCTTCTTGACTTTGGTGGTGGTTATACAGTTAAGTACCCTTCCTGAACATTCTACGCCTTATCCTGATTCTATGTGCATTTTTCTACACGTATATTATATTGCAACAAAAAGCCTATTGAAAATCCAATCATAAAAACAAGTAAATGTTGGCTTCTCTGCTATCAAGGGTGCTATGGATCCAATGTGTCTCCAAAGCTCATGTGTTCAAAATTTAATCCCCAGTGCAATGTTGTTGGGAGGTGGGGCCTCTCAGGTGGTCAGTGTCGCCGTCATGGGTGAGGGCTCATTATCAGGACAGTGGATCTGTTGTCAGTGAGTCTGGGCCTCTCTCGCTCTTGCTCTCTTGTGCTCTCTTGCCCTTTTGCTTTTCACCATGGAATGGCACAGCAAGATGGCCCTCACCAGATGCTGGTCCATCAGTCTTGGACTTCCCATCCTCCAGAACTGAAAGAAATAAATCTCTGACTCTTTATAAATACCCTCTCTGTGGTATTCTATTATAGCAGCACAAAACAGGCTGAGACAAGGGAGAGACTCTCCCCCTTTACTTTGGCACCCAGAGCTGCCCTGAGGTATCTGTTCAGGACCTACTTCCCCAGACCATAACTTACCCCTATGTCCCACACACCCTGGGACCCTAGTCATAGCCTCTCATTCCTGTCCACGTCCTCTTTCCTTACCTCAGTGTTTATGTCACAGGAAAAATGCATGTTCATCTTTCCAGAGCTACTCAAAAAGTGCAGTTATGAAGGCTTTTGTGACCTCCTCGAGCAGAGTGAGTCTGTCTTCTCTGGGTTTCCACAGTGCCTCTCTCACAGCAGTGATGGACTATCAGTGAGGATGGAAATGTGCTGTATCTGTGCTCCCCAGTATGTTCCTCACTCGCACACGTGGCCATTGAGCACTGCAAACCTGGCTAAGGTGACTGAGGAAATGAATTTCTAATCTTATTGGGGAGGATGAGGCAGCTTTAAGAAAAGTGAAATGAGGAACAGAGAAAGTGGGCTTAGGCAGCAGGTGTGGGCCCAGAGCTTCCTAATGCCCAGAGATACTGGAGAGGGAATATCTCACCCACAGCTCCTCCCATGGGAGGTTCCAGAAGATACAGGTAGATTTTTGCTCTTTCAAGGACAGTCTACTAATTATCTAAGACAGATCAGTACTTTTCTAAAACATTCTTCTAGTGTTTCCCAAAGCTGTCTTTGCATTAGAATCATCTTAGAAAAATGTGAAATGTACAGATTCCCCAGTCTTACCCCAGAACTATAGGATCAGAATTTCCAAGAGTGGGGCCCAAACATTCTGATGTTTTGAAAAGCTTGCACTGTTGATCCTCGTAGAATTTATTCAGGTGGCTATTTAGGAGCCGCTGCTCTAAACATATATTAAAATTTATGTGTAAATAATTTCCCCTAGAGAAGCACAGTGTGTTATTTCATTCTGTGTGTATTTTAAATTCAGGAATTAGAATAAGTAGAATCATGTTCTGACTTTAGCACATGATAAACATTGATCTACTTTGGCAAATAGCATTTACTGAATAATGATACTGATGGCCCTCCAGAGTGTTCCCAGATGCTTTCTTATCTGTATTTTCATGACTTCTCTGTGAGGAGATCAACCAAGGAAGATTTGATGAGCTCCTAGTGTTGCTCGTACAGTGCTGGGTTGACAGGGAAATAAGTGTTCTTCCCATGTCACATAAGCAAAGGGCCGGGAGTGACTTTAAGTCCCAAGACCAGTCTGGGAAGCTTCAGGAATCAGGGCCTGGAGTGATTGTTCTGCCTACTTGGGGGGTTTCCTAGAGGTCAGTGAGCCCTCCATGCCTTCTTCTTTTTTGGTCCTTTGTTCTCTTTATTTTGCATTCAAGCTCCTGATTACACAGGAAAACCACCCCTATTCTAACTTTCCCAGCCAGCTACCAGCTCCTTTCATTTTCCTTCTAGGTTTTTAGAGCAAATAATCTTAACAATGGACTCCAGCATCAATTTTCTCTCCTAGTCTTTATTTTCTCTCTTCTTCACTTCATCCAAATAACTGATTTAGGCCACACACATTCCCTTCACAGTTAGACACTTTTGAAATCTTAATTTCTTCATGCTTTTCTCTCTACCTCCCTCTTCTTGCTTCCAGATCCTTCATCACATAGGTATTTCTGCTGCTTCCCTGGCCTGGCCCCTCCCTTCCTGTTATTCCAGTTTCTTGGATCACTCCTTGCTTGAGGACTGAGCTGGATTCATTGCTTCCGCTCTTTGTGCAATTTCACCCTACACTCAGCTCCCAATAAAGAACTCTCCTAAACTAGTCATTGTCCAATTCAAAAGATCACATGGGCTTTTGACATTTAAAAAAATTTAATTGGCACATAATAATTGTATATATTTATGGGGTACAGTGTGATAATTCAACATGTGTACAGTGTGTAATGATCAGATCAGGAGAATTGGCATGTCCATCACCTCAAACAATTATCATTTCTTCGTTTTGAGAACATTCAAGATCCCCTCTACTAGCTATGTTGAAATATGTCATTGATTGTTGTCAACCGAAGTTACCCTATTGTGTCACAGAACATTGTCCTTCCTGCTCAACTGCACCCTGGACCATTCTCTCTCCTGTAGAGAGAGGCCTACTTCAACACCCTCCAATGGCTGCTTTTATTTTTTTTATTCTTATTTTTTCACCAAACGCATGCCTTGAAACTCCCCAACTTTCCGTCTTCAATCAGAAAGGCAGGTGTGACACTTTCTGCCATGAGCATCTCCTGGGCATGACACACACGCTTTGTGAAAGCTCCTTTTTCTTACTTCTTGCCAGGCAATGCCACCCAGCACCAAGGTGTAGACTTTGGTCTCAAATAGACACTAGCTTGAATCTTTTTTCTACCCTTTTCTAGTTATGTTACCTTGGGGGATCAATTTCAGCTTCATTTCTTATCTTTAAAAGGAGGATATTGTCTCTTTGAGATCATTTAAATGAAGAATCTAGTACAATGACCAGCCCACCAGGACACTGATTAAATCTGGCTGATATTAAGTACTGTCACTACTACTGCTACTATATCTCCTGGAAGCTCCTAGTCATTACTCTGCCCTCAGCCCTGTTACCATTAAAAAAAAAAAAAAAAAAAAAAAAGCAAATGGAAGTTGTTTTCATGTTTTCCATTTGCATTATTTTAACTTTTGTATGATTTTGCTTCATTTATGAATAAAAAATGTTTTATATACTTCTCTGTGAATAAATCAAGCTCACAAGTAGACTCTATTCCCTTCCTCTTTCATAGGATTGTAGGAACACCGTCTTACTCTATAGCAAGCAACTCAGTGTGACTTTTTTTCTGCTGCTTATCACATTATTTTTCTCCGTGATCTCTCATGTCTTGAATATAGAGGTTTTTGAGGGCCTCTTTGATTGGAGACTCTCTAGGTCTCCACACTTGGAACTAGAGTTCTCTTGGCATTAAAAGGGGCCAAACAAGGAGGAGTTGGGCCTGGCAGACAGATAAGGCAAAGGAAGATCTCCCTGCTGGGAGTGAGGAGAGCCAGGCTGACAGGGAGCTGGGAACCAGCCTTATTCAGAGACCTGAGGATGTCCAGGGACTGGACTTTGTTCTTGGAGTTATGAGGTCCTGGTAAGAGCAAGGTAGACTGCCAGACTTTAAGGGTGTTTTCAAGCTAGAGACTCCTGTAAGAAGCTTGGTGTGGGAAAGAACATTACCTGGTTTCTAGAACTGGGAACAAAGTTCACTGAGATCCAGCAATAAGGTTGGCACTGGGGATAAAGCCATGAATGAGACAGAGTCTCTGTTCTCAGGGAGATTCAAGTCTTAAGGAGAAGACAGACACCATTAATCAAAAAATTATAAGTAATTTATTAGATAGTCGCAAGTGTAAAAAGGAGAAGTACAGGATGATGCATAAATGTATGTTCTTTGAGATTAAGTGACTTAGGAGTGCAGAAAGGGACCAGATTGGTCTTGGGTTCTTTTAACCTACTGAAAGAGCCAGAGGACAGAGGAAGCCAGGAAGCCAGCCTAGGACAGTGGGAGCTTGGTTTTATGGTTCTTGGTTTTCCCCTTAGAATCCTCTATCGGAATCTCTTCTTACCATTTGTGTTACCTTCTATGCAAGATGATTCTCTGCTTATCCAGTTTTAATTTCTATCTACCCATCAAACAAAAAACACCCTGCTGTATAGTTAAGAAAAAAATGTGATTTATAACAAAAATACTTTCTTTGGAATGGAGTCGTTGGTAAAGTTACTTCCTCTAATAAAAATCAGATAATCAGTGAATTTTCTTAATTAAAAATTTGAAGTTTTGTGAGACTGTTCATGGTGGGAACTACTTCACATCTGAACTATATAATCTGATATTTCAAAGTCTCTCCAAGTAGTACTGCCTCATGCATCAAACAGATGTCTCCAATTACCTTATTTATTCACACAATTTCCCCCATGTAGCGACTGAGTCCTGTTCAGGTGTAGTTTGGCTTTGAAAAAGGAAAATGATTTATGATGCAGACAAACTTCTTAAAAGATGGAGGGGGAGGTTATATAGGTTAAGACAGCAATAAAAGGAGAAAAAGATAAATAACGAAGTGACTGGAAGGGTGTGCCTTTATTGAAAAATTTTCTAATTTCTGGCTTAACTTAAATTAGGATGCTTGCAGTAAGTGAAATTTGGTTGAGTTTTGAGGTATGCCTCACACATACTAGTTCATCTTTGGCACTGTGCCTTTGCTTATAGTGCTTGCCACCAGGTGGGTGTTGATGCCTATTAGGTGGCAAGGTGTGGCCCAGCAGATAGTTCATTCAGAGAGAGAGAGAGGGAGAGACAGAAAGAGAGAGAGAGAGAGAGAGAGAGAGAGAGAGAGAGAAGCAAATGCCCTGACCCTTGCTAATCATGCACACACACGCATGCAACATCTCCGATAATTTCTTTAGTGTACATTCTCAGAAATGGAAGGATGGAAGGTATATACTCAAATGAAGTGTTTGACAGATTGCCAGGATGCCCTCTGGAGAGGTTGAACCAATGTATCCTCTCACCATGGGAGTACGTGGCTAGAGTGGTACTGATCTGAGCATTGCAGTTGGCAGCTTATACTCACAACCTATACCAAAATATTGATACCTAAGTTGTAAATGGAGACTTTGGCAAAAGAATAGATGAGCAGAAGATTGAAAGGGTGTCACTAGTGTGATGCAGTAGGAAGATCATTAAAATAACAGGGAGCCTGGGTTCTGAAATTTAATAAATGTTAGATTCCTTCTACTCCTCCTATCTGATCACCCCCATCTCTAGATGGTACCTCCCAGCTCTAACACTGCATGTACCTCTAAGGGTCACAAGCCTCACTTCATGAGGGAAGCATCACAAGACTTGTTGATAAGTGAGAGACGTCAGGTACGTCTTGGTGAAAGTGACACAAGATGAGACTGTCCTCATGTCCTGGCAGTTTGTTATACATTTCCTGGCAGTAGGCACTGTTGCCTTCAGAGATGGTGATTCAGATCTTATCCTAAGAGCTCATTGACTCTGAGAAGCTTCTAATAATGAACAAAGTGCTGCTGGTAGTTAGTCAAGATGTTTAAATGTCACTCAGTGATTATCACTTGTGAGTCATGATGATTCACAGTGATTTCAGCATGCAAAGGGCAGAGTGGCTTTCCTCAGCCAGTTCTACATGGAAAGTCATGCGTAAATTGCCTTCTCTCTGAATGTCTTCCTGCAAAGTTCTGACTACCACAGGGAATCTAAGAATCTCCCCAAATGTTGCCTTTTGGGAAGAATTTATTCATTGATTGATAAGAGCCAGGGATATTGGGCAGCTGCATTTGACTGACCCATTGACTGGCATGTAATAGGTCCTTACTGAATTTTAAATTGGTGCTAACATGTTGCTTGCTTCTGTGACTATAATATGCATAAGAAGCCACTTGCACCGTGTTTCATACTTATTAGGATATTAATATGTTTGAAGTGCTCCAGTAGAGCATGAACAAAAACTTTGGGGATACAGAATTCAGAACTGCAATAAGAGAATTTAGAGATTAATCCCTAAGCCAAAAAGAACTTTTAAAAATTTCTCCTAAACAATGTTTCAATTATAATAATAAAATAATATTCATTGAACATTTTCCATGTCCCAAACACATATTATTTTATTTGATCCTCACAGCTTGATGAGGTAGGTACCATTACTATGAATCCCCATGTCAGAGATGAGGCAAGTGTACAGGGTACATTGTGCAGTGATATTCACCCACAGAGTGGCAGAGTGAGGCTTGGCACATGGGCAAGTCTGACTCCAGAGCCCCTAGTTCCACCGTCAAACAGTGTGACTTCTTAAGACATATGAGGACTGCTTTCACTGTGCTTTCAGTACTACACCACAAAGGATAAATACCCCAAACAGGACATCTGGTCACTTAGGAAATGAGAGAAGGGAGGAAGTCAATTCATTTCTACTTACTAATCAAGCACAACTCATTTAGCAAAGGAAGCAATTAGGATATAATATCTGGATCATGGAAAAATCAAATAGCCCCTCCAAACCAACATTTAAGTCACATTTGCTCCAGCTCGGCTTTTTCCCTGTATGGGTGGTGGGTTGACCAGCCTTTTTATTTTTCTCCTGGATGTTTTGACATTTAATAGACACAAGAAATGCATCTGCAAAGTGCCCATAATTTGAAGTTTCTGTATAGCTCTCCTCCCTTTAGTTCTTGCCACGATAAACATGCCCAGATAGCAAGTTCACAGAAAGCTGTGGGCTTTGAAGTCTTTGAAAAATCTGAAAATTACATGATGATGTTGTATATGTAATCACTGGTGAGAGCAAGCTAACATCTTCCCGAGTACCAGACCCAGCCCCTATAAATCATGGGCTGAGAGCAGAGAGGGGTGGTCCTGTTTACTTAAACTCCAGGATGGAATGGGCATGGTTAGTATCACAGTATTTGACACCATCAGGAGATCCTGTCAGGAGATCTCATCAAAACTGCTGCTACTTGTGCGTACTTAAATGCTAAGAAGAGGAGAGAATTCACACTACAGTATGGATTAAATAAAACAGCTCATCTTTCATTGAAATATATGAGAGAATTATTAAATGTCTGGGGACAGTACAGTTTAATTTTGGGGAGATATGAGTTTATCAGTGAGAATTTAGCACTGTTTTGGAGGCCCTTTGAAGCAACATCTGTGTTCCCTTAACTGGGTAGAAAGCTTCCCCTTCAGGTACAAGAGGAGCTTAGGACTTCTCTTTATGGTGCTCTTCCCCAATGGCACTGGTATTTAGTTGCAGTTTTATGTATGTCAGGTTTCAATTTGGAAGCCTTGTGGAAATATGTCCAGGAAGTAGACTTCAACTCCTTGCTTAGCAGAAAACATCTGCTTACTATGATGCCAGGTGAAGTCACTGCACTTGGGTTTTTCATGTGTTTGCTCCCCATACTTGAAAATTTAAAGGATGTCTAGGAGCATAGCTACATGTGCGTTGAAAAGCTCACCTATAGCAATCTTGAAAGACAGATGTGACATGTCAAATACTCTGGATATAACTCAAATAATTCTCACTAATCACAGTGATGATGTTTCCTGGAAACCCAGTTAAAATTGGAGATTCTGTGATGTGTGATACCATCAGGGGAGGGCAAAGTGGTTAAAGATCGAAAGCAAGATGGAAAGACTATGCTGAATATTGGAGGTAAACCCAAATGGTGAAATCTAGAGTACTGATCAACTGACAAGGTGAGAATTTGTTACACTAAATATTTAGTGTAGATGAAACTGAAAAAGTATAGAAATTAATAACATGTTACATCGGCATCTCAAAAGTGGAAGAGAGATAGTTTTCAGATTTTAACCAGTGAAGACCTAAAGGATTGGGGATATAAAACATTTTGCATTTTCCTCTAAGGTTAATTTTGAGGTTCCGAGTGAAGGCTTAGTTGTTCTCAACAACCACTTTGTTGGGATCTTGTTAATAATCTTCACGTTTTGTTTTACTACTGTGAGAGTAACAACTTTACTTTCACATATAATGAGTCACAAGGTAACTGTCAGGCTTGGAATGTTCTCTACTTCTACTTCATGATGAGCTAGCCGAGCACAGGCTCACAGCAGGCAAAGCAGAATTTGTCCCAATTTCTTCCTCCGTAGTTTTGTCCAGATCATCAACATCCCCCTAAATATTAAGGTAAAAAGAATGTGGCATCATCTTTTTCTCTCTTTCTTCCCTTCCTGTTGTCCGGTATTGTTGATTCCATCTTCGTAATACTTCATGAATCAATATTTTGTTCTCCAATCCCATCGACACTTGTATTACTGAAGCCACATCACTTGTCTTGGTCATTGTAAGGTGACCCTTCACATCTGTCTTTCTTCCATACTACCCATTGTCTCCTACACACTCCACTTGCCAGTCAGCCTGCAGGAGAGGGCATACAGTATTTGGTGTATTTGCCAGTACCTGGAAGATGCTCTGTTTTTTGACTTCTTAGTTTTTGCACCCTGTGGTTCCTTTACCCAAGTGACTTTCACTTGCTATTGCTGGGTACACAAATCATACTGGTCCTTCAAGGCCCAGCTCAGATGTTCTCAGTTCTCTAAAGTCTGCCCAGAGCTTGACCACTTCTCACTCTTCTTCCTTTCCCATCACAACTTTCTTTCCAACTTTACAATGGCACTTATCATTGCATACTTTGTCATAGTTATGTTTTCTGTTTCTAAATGCCAATGCCTTATTTTTTACTTTACTTATTTATTGATAGTCTATTGTTCTTAAATCCTCCCAGCTCTACTGAGGCATAGTTGGCAAATAAAAATTGTATATGTTTAAGATATAATGATCTGATAGACCAATCAAGCTAATTAACAAATCCATCACCTCGCATAGTTACCTTTTTTTTTTTAAGGTGAGAACATTTGTGATGTACTCTTTGCAAATTTCAAGTGTACAAAATAGTGTTATTAACTATAAGCATCATGTTGTATATTAGATTCTTCAAACTATTCATTTCATGCCTCAAAATTAGTACCTTTTGACTAACATCTTCCATTCCTCCTCTACCCACCAGACCATGGAAACCACCATTCCACTTTGTTTCTGTGAGCTTGACTTTTTAGATTTTACATATAAATAAGATTATACACTGACTTTCTGCACCTGTCTTATTTCCTTAATGTCTTTGAGGTTTATCTATGTTGTCTCAAATGTCAGGATTTCCCTCATTTTTAAGGATGAAAAGTATTACATAGCATGCTGGTGTGTATTGTGTGTGTGTGTGTGTATATATATATATATATATCTCCAACTTTTTAAAGTAAAAATCTACATCTAGTCAATCCTTATACCTCCAACACAAGCTTAGGATAGCTGTTTCTATACTTTTCATTATGAAAATCATGAAATAGGATATCGCTATTTAGTAGTAATATATCCTGTTTCTAAATATTGCCAACAAGTTAACTCTTTTTAAGTCAGTTTTCTGGACACCAAACCACAGACCAATTGCTGAATGACTGTTATAGTGAAATTGCTAATATTTAGGCATGGAACTAGAAGTTTTTTAGCATTATCTTAAAAACAATTGGAAAGACAAAATAAATTACATTAAAGTTTGCTCTAACATCAATATAATCAGGTATGAATTTCAGAACAAAACATTTTTTATTATCATGCTGAGTAAGGATATAAGAAGGAACAAGAGCAGTAGCAGCATGATTTTACAGCCTTTGTTTTTACTTACTACTAATTATAATTAATATTAACTTTCAATATAAGTATTGTTAGTACTATTCCTAATCATATTACTAGGAGTTTGAACAGGAGAGTATTAAAGCCTACCTATGCTTAGATCTAGGCATTAGAAGTTTGGTTATATGATATTGAATGCTGCTCATTTTTTCCTAATCATGATGAAGTAGATATTTATATTTTTAACACATCAGTGGAGAATCAGACATATTTGCTATCTTGGGGATGAATAAATTTCCACTAGCTCCTTTGTGGAATGAAAGGAGACATCATTAGAGAAGCAGAAATAGTGGATCGGTTAGGCCTACAGATTCTAGAACCAGACTCAGTGTTCAAATTCCAGCTCTACCAGGCATCCACTGGGGCTGTTGGAACATAGCCTTGCAGAAAAGGGGAGATACTATGATTTTAATATTGGCTACTTGTTAGAACTCCCTTTGGCATCTGTACTGTGTTCAGTAGTATTCCCCAATATTTATGTTTACTCAGAACTGCAGCCTGTGACCTTATTTGGAAGTAGAATTTTTGCAGAAATCAAGGCTAGGACGGGCCCTGAATCAATGACTGGTGTCCTTATAGGAAGGTCACATGAAGATGTGATGATACAGAGGAGGCACACCAAGGCAGCGAGTGGAGGGGATGCTTCTATGACCTAGGGGTGCCAAAGGTTGTTGGTGACTACCTGAAGCTAGAAGAGAACACGGAACAGATTCTCTCTTAGAACCTCCTGAAGGAAACCACTTGAGTGACTGACACCTTGATTTTGAACTTCTAGACTCCAGAGCTGTGAGAAAATAAACTTCTGTTGTTTTAAACCATCTGGATTGTGGTACTTGGATATGGCAGCCCTCAAAGTGTGTGGCTCTTTAAGGTAATGAGAGAGACAGATTTCCTTCAGTGGTGGATGTGAGTGCAATGGGGTTACATGTACTCATTTTATTAGTCCTATTCTTTGAAAAATGTGACTACTTAACTTCTGCAGTGCATCTGTTCTTTCTCTCTAACGTGTCTACCCCAAAGGGTAACCAGGGGTAAAGAGTTTCCCCCATCCAAAGCTGGCCATCTTACCTGTCACAGTCTTTTCTAGTTCAAACAACCTCCTTCTGATCAGTCATTTTTAGGGCACTTCTTCCCCTGATCCTCCCAACAAGGCATCACAGGACTAGATGACTGTGGCAGTGGAGGGAGCAGAAGCTTTGGGTCCATGCTGGGACCTCTGGACTCTTTTGCACAAGGAGATCTTATTACCTTGACCCAGGTCTTCCTTTCATCAGTCATGAAGAGGCAGGAACATAGTCTACAGGTCTGGAGCCATCTTCCTCCCTAGTGCTCCCAACCTTGCAAAGTTTATTATCTGATGGACAAAGGCACCCTTTAGAATTGAAAGAAACAGTACATCAGCTCAGATTTTTCAGGTGTCTCCATTTATTTCTGGATGTTTCTGTAGTCAGCTCTCTCTCAAAGTTTAAGTCCAAATCTAGGAAAAACGAGGACTCCGGTGTCTGCTTCTATGGTTTCCCTTCACCCTCTGGCCTCTGACTTTACTTAACCCCATATTTCCTCCTGCTGTTCTGAGGTGGTATTCATGCCCCTTTCTCCTGACAGATTTAGATGTAAGGTGAAACATTGGTTTACCAATACGGGAAGATCTGGAAGTGACACTTTCCTTATCCAGGGATGGACAGAAACATGAGAAAGCACAGGAAGTACCTCCATAATCCACTCAGCCATTGTAGGTCCCAGGTCTTGAGACTGCAGCACACTCTACCCAGAGGTGCTAGTGGTGTTAATGGAGGTATGCACAGACTGATGCACACCTTGTCATTGTTCATCTGGAATATTTCCCCAAAGACAGTCTTCAGTAAGGTCTGTTCTTCATCAGGAATGGAATACCTCCAGAGGGCAGGATGACCCTGAAGTTACCCTGAACAGCCTTGCCTCCCTCCTACCATCCTGTGTGTTTACCTTTTGCCCCAGTGCAATTTTCCAGTTTCATAGGATTGGCTTCCTCACAGCCAACAATACAATGCAAGCCATAGCAACTTGTCCAAGAAAGAATTCATCCAGGTTCTTGGGTGTGTGCACTAGGCAGCATTTGAGGCATTTGAGTCTTAATTTTTGCTTACCCCATGCCTGGTCTCTAATCCTGTGGGACCTAGTCCTCACCTATACTGATATATTGAGATAATGACAAATATGCTTCTGTCTCTGATGTTCATGAATGCTCTAGGACATGTGTTTGTGACTTAGTTCAGCACTTTGAAATGAATGCCCAGGTCATAGTGTAGAGGTTTGACATATTTGACTCCATGGAAATGTTATAGGCCACACTATATGGGCAATGACTAAACAGACTCCATTTCACCTTGAGACTCCATGTTATATAGGAAATACTTCTCCCATGGGAACTCCCTGCCTCTGTACCCATCAACAGTTGCTTTGCGTCTCCCATGAGAACACCCCACATCTGTACCCATCATCAATTGCTTAGCATGACATGTTTGGCAACACAAAATGGCAATTCTTGTATAGTGAAAAATTGTTCTATTTTTGATTCCTATTTTCCTAAACAATGTACCATATCAGCAGTGATGTCAACAGTGATTGACTAGATGTTAGTAACCATTCTTTAATTTGAACTTAAGTAAGGTCATTTTGACCCACTTCCCCATTCTGCTAATGATTTTAGATCTTATGATGTTAATTTGTAATTTTAAATCATAGCAACAGACACTTATGATTGATGTTCTGACTTATGGCTTAAAAATCCCTACAACTCTATGGTGGGGGCTGTTCTCCCAATAGCCATTTTTGGGGCGTTGTGTGAGACAGTCAGCTGGTCCCCTAATAAAGACTCTCAAATTTGGACTTCTCAGTGGTGATTGGTCTGTTCTTAAGTTGCGCCCTATAATATGCCCCAACAATAGTTGAAGGTCCTGTTTTCTGAGGTGGGATGGAATATAGACGAGGAGAAGAGATAAAAACTATCAGTGGTATTTTTTTTTTTTTTTTTAATCTTGGCTTGTTAGCTTATAAAAAGACCTCCCTCACTTGCCTACTCATCTTTCAGGCTTCAACTTCATGTGTTCTGCTGAAGTTTCCCCCTGACCCCTCCACACCCACACAGAAACATGTCCTCCTTCTGGAGTTACAAAGCCTGTTTGGATAGAGGGTACCTCTATTAGAGTTCTCACTACATGGAATTACAGTTTGTTGAGAACTCATTTCCCTTCCACTGGAAATGTTCTTGCTGGGGCAGAGACTGGATTTTGGTTACCTTGGGATTCCCAGTGCCTTATAGAGAGGTTGATATAGAATTGGGCCTTGGAAAATGGTGACAAATGTGTGAAATGTCCTAGAGATTTGTCCTAATTAGGGGCATGAAGTTGATCATGCAGTATTCCAGTGCCATGTAAGGGGCAAGACATTTTCACACTATTGATCTGTAGGGTGGATTATGAGGGGAGAGATACAAAGGAGATACAAAGGAGAGCTTCTTCATAAGGCCATCTGGCCTGGGTCCTGGCTTCTTTGGGATGACAGCTTAAGGAGAAAATGGGCTGGAGTAAGTGTGTTAGAAGAGCCTGAGAGTCTGTCTGCTCCTGTCACTTGAAGGTTCTGAGGTGGCAAGAACCACTGGAGCCCTTTATAGATCCCAATCAGATTTGTTCTTCCACTCCTTTCTGGTCAATGCTCTTATTGCTGGAAAGACTTTTTCTGATGTCAATCTATAAAAAATAGAGGCCAGAAAATCTCTCCTGGGCACTTATTATGTGCAAAGAAGACACTGTACTTCTCTGAGAGCCAGAGCTGCATCATTCTGGGGAGTGTTTCTCTTGCTGGAGCCAATAGTGTATTCCAGGATCCAGTTTTGTCTGTGGAGCATTCGTCATTTGGAAATGAACTGTTAAAATGACTTTTATAACTAGGGATGCCAATTGTCTGGCTGGGGTTAGGCTGTCTAGTTTAAAGCTGGGTCATCTAGTTCTGGAACACATGGTTCAGAAGGGATTAGAAAGGGCGAGTTAAATGCAAATCACCTGGTTTTGCTGAGCAGACTTGCATAACAGAAAACTCTCTAGGTGCTTGTGTCTGATGCACGAAAGGGATATTTAGGAGAGTCCTTGAGGAGGAGTCCAGATTTCTGTCAGGAGCTGGTTTCCAGAGGTAGTCAGGAACTTTGGTGTTTTGTAAATTTTTTTTTTATTTTTAAATCATACTGGCTTAATTTTAATTTAGTAGTGGGATTATGTTTTTTTTAGTTTATTTTTAAATCCTGAAATTTCAGCAGTAGACTAAGAAACTCCTCTAAGTCTAGGTCCCTATCCATGGCTTAACTTCTAAAGAAACATCTCCTTACTTACATTCTCTTATTCTCTTTTTGTGAGCTAGTTGAGTAATAATGAAAACTCAAATGTGAATCCTCTCATGGAGGATGGAAAACCCCACCTGAGACATGGCACCACCAGCAATGGGTCAGTCATTTATGTTGGAAACCTACTTTCTTTCACTAAAGGTTAACCCACCAACAGGAAATAATTGGTGGAGAAATTGGGGGAGGTTGAGTTGAGTTACTTTCTTTTGGTGAACTTCAACCTAGTACACCACGGAAAGTGCCATAGAATACATGAAACTACAGGAAGTTAGAAAACCATACCTTCCATTTTAGGTATTAAAGACCATAGGGGTATGTGTGATTTCAAAGATTTGGTGGACATGTTTGTGAATAGGAGGTGAGTGAGTCTAAATCACCAAAGAGAAAGGGTGCAGTAGGCCAGGAGCATTATAAAGGTCAGAGGAGGGAAGGATGTGGGACATGGAGGGTGAAGAACAGTCTCCTGGGGTATAGGAAGGAAATAGTAAAACTTCTAGTTATCCTTACTGATCTCATCCTTTTAAAGATTCTATTTTTTGTGTTGTTTTATCACATATCAAAAGGATATGCTTGTGGACTGCTATTTTAGGGGGAAGAGAAGACAGGTGGTTGGATCAGGATGGAAAGAACTGGAGATGTGGGTTAGCTCAGAACTCAGATGTCTTCCTTCTGTTCTAATACAGGAAATGGCGTAGCCATTAGGAAAATTCTGGGAAGAGAATAGACATTGACCTTTGCCAGACAATAATTATAAGATGGGTGCCAGGTCATGTGCTACTTATTTCTGTTCTGTTACTGCATATGCAATTTACAAATGAACTTGTTCTTTGATTCATTTGTTATTTGTTTAAGGAGTGTCTTGGTTAACATCCACAAATAGCTTGAGAATAAGTTTATAATTTTTTCAATTTTACAACCCCAAAGCTAAACCTTGGGACCGTTCAGTAATTTGCACAATTTGGCATAGTTTACACCATTGCCAGCAGTAATTCTCATGCTTTTGCGTCAGGCTTAAAGTGTAGATTCCAGGGCTCCTCTCAAAGAGATGCTCTTTCAAATTGGCTTCTGGTCTGCCTGGAGCAGGGATCGATTGTTCAAGAATGAGTTTATAGACTCATAGACTACTTTGTCACATTGTTACTCATTTTATCCATCAAGCTTTACTAAACACTGTTCTAGGCTTTGTGTGCACATCCATGACACTGCAAAGTCCCTGCTTTCCCGATGCTCACATCCTAAAGGGGTGAGCAGGACCATAAACAAAAATGTACGTAGTGTATTTTTCCAGTGGAGAGAAACAAAGCAACATAAGGATAGAGAGTGACAGGTGTGAGTATTGTTTTAGGAAGGCTGACCAGTGAGTAAGCAGAGATCTAAATGGTGTCAGTCAAGGGGATGTATGGATCACAAAGGGGCCTGACAGAGAATAGAGGTGACTGCTGAAACATTACATTCCAGAGGTGGATAAAGAGATTGGGGACTTTCAAGGATGACGCAAATAAATCTGTTGCTCTGGGACTTTCAGTACATAATCTAGGACACCATAAAAATTATTTTTTATAATATCTGAAGTTGTATCTGGAAGAGGGTATTCCATGGCAAGACACTTGGATTCCAAAATGAATATTTTGAAGTGATAAGTGATCAGTGCTGGGTTTCTCTTTCCCTCTTGCACACCTGTGCATGAATTACAATCAGTTCTATGCACAAGACAACATGAAATAGGAATTTGGGGTCCCACAGTAGGCCTATCTTCTCTCCTTGTTGCCTGTCTTCTCTCATTAAGATTCTTTGGTGTTTTTAGTTAGAAAAAACATGATTAAATCAGTCAGACTAGTTAGTGCATGAATAACTAGGGCCTTTAAAACCAATTTAGAGCCTTTAAAAACATTAAAAAATATATGATTAGCAAACCAAAAGAATGTATCTCTAGTGTTGACATTTCTACAAGAATAATGACAAGGCACATGAACTTTTTCTAGGGTCAGAAATGTTTGACTGACACTGGCATTCTAGAAGTCAGGAGGGGAGCTAGCAGATGTTGTAGGGTATGTGCTGGTGGAGGATGCTCAACCTAGACTCTAGCAGGGCCTGTAGGAGAGGGACCAGAGGTGCTGGGAGATCAGAAAAGGCTCTGAGGTGGGAGCATGTGAGTTGGAACGTTAAGGACGCTTGTGGAAGTAAGGAGACAGGGAAAGGTCCCCAAAAGGAGAGAACAGCCTGAACAAAGATATCACTGTGGGGATGTGCAGTTGATGTTTAGATAATGGAGAGGGATCCTGATGGTCTAGGGCTGAGGATCCAGCTTGGAAATTGTAGGAGTAACTTTGGAACAATCACTAGAGGACGAATGATCTTTGGTTCTCTATTTTTGTTGAACAAAGACAGCTCTGTGCTTTCTTTTTTTGTAAGGTACATCTGATTCAATATCTTGTCTTTTTTGGTGGTGCTGGGGATTGAACCCAGGGCCTCATACATGCTAGGTAGGTATTCTACCACTGAGCTCCAGCCCCCTAGGTCATCAACTTAGGTTGTATGAAGAATCATGCCTCACTCTCTTTGATATGTGTGCTGTTAGTGAGGGCAATCTCTAGATGCTTCCTGTAAACAAAAACACTGTCTTAGCAGGGCATGGTGGCGCATGCTATAATCCCAGCGGCTCAGGAGGCTGAAGCAGGAGGATTGTGGGTTCAAAGCCAGCCTCAGAAATTTAGTGAGGTCCTGAGCAACTCAGTGAGTCCCTGTCTCTAAATAAAAAATAGAAAAATAGGGCTGGGGATGTGGCTCAGTGGCCAAGTGCCCCTGAGTTCAATCCTCAGTTCCAAAACAAACAAACAAACAAACAAAACCCCCAAAAACCACAACAACAAAACACTGTCTTCCAGGAACTACATATATTTGCATACAAGGGTAAGAAAAAAATGAAACATTTCTCCCAGGGACCGGCAGACCCTCAACCTCCATATCATTCCCTAGAGGGAACTGCTGTTAATAGCTTCTTGCTGAGTTCTCTCATTATCATTCATTCATTCAGCAAATAGTTGTTGAATGCCTATTAGGGACACCGGGGATATAATGGTAAACAAAAACCCATGTTCTCAAGGAGGTTATATTTTAGTGGGAGGAAACAATAAAAGCAAAGCAAAACAAAACAAAACAAAAGACAGCCCATTTAAAACTCTTTGACCTTAATGGCTATAGAATTAATATCTTCTGCAGTAGGTATCTGGATTGGTTATCTCCAGAGACCCATAAAATTTAGAAAACATCTATAGTTAATTGCTAAATAGCTTATAGTTAAATAAAGGTTCAATGTACGCAAAGTGAAAGAGGAAATTAGAAGTTTTGGTTCAGTTTACCATAGATATTTATAAATCCCTGCAATTTATTATTAATATCCTTATGTAATAATCGCTCATGCATGTAAATACTGTTAACCTTAAAATTTCATTCTGATTCCTGTTTCTTTAAAAAAGAGGTATTGGAGCTTTAGAACTTATTAGTCTTAAAGGTTTTTGAAAACATTAAAGAAGCATGTTACCATTATGTTTTATGGGGAAAAATAATGATACTTTTCATGATCTCCTTTTACTCATCAATAAATTCCATAAACAAAAAAAAAACAATTTTACCAAATGAAATGATAGGATACATAATTCTTTTGTGACTTGCTCTTTTCACTTGATACATCTTTCTATGTCAGTGTGAAGAGACCTACCTCTTTCTCTTAGAATAGCTAATATTTATTGAGTATCTACTATGCTCCAGCCACTGTTGGAGTTGCAACAATCCTGTAAGGTAAGTATTATTATTATCAGTTTTTTGCAGATGAGAAATTTGAGGCCCAGTGTCATCTAGCTGGTCACCAGTGGAGCCAGAGCTGAACCCAGATGATCTGATTCTTCACTCCAATTTTATCCCCTGTGCCTTTATTTCTTTTTAGTCAGGGTCTTGCTTTGTTGTCCAGGCAGGCCTCAAGCTCCTGGGCTTAAGTGATCCTCCAACTTCAGTGTCCGAGTAGCTGGAACTACAGGTATGCGCCACCATGCCGGGCTTATCCACTCTTGATGGGTACATAGAACTCCTTTGTATGAAAGTATCTTAACTTATTTAGGCAGTTGCCTGTATTTAGGTCATTTTTAGGTAGTTAGATGGTTTCTTCTTTTGCTTTTGCAGACTTCTATAATGAACACATTTGCCAACACATTTGCACATGCGTATGATTATCTGTAAGGTAAATCTCTAAAAAATGGAAATATATATGCTTTTATATTTCATAGGCACTAGTTTCCTTTTAAAGTATTTTACCAATTTTTATTTCATACTCTATAAAAGTATAGAAGAAGGTGCAGATTTTCTTCAACAAAGGATTATCAGACTTACAATATTTGTCAATGTGATGGGTTTAAAAATTGTTTAGAGACTAGGCTTAAATCTTTTTCATTTAAAGGTATTTTATTTTAAATGCTTTGAAGAGATTATTGCATCCTTCTCTAGTCTGTTCTTGGTCCTCTATCACATAAGGGAGAAAATAATTACTCCAGAAATCCATAGTTTCTAGCTTGGGGAGGGAAAGGCCCTTATCTGGCTCTATGAAAACTGAGGGCCCATTATAAGTATGTTCCAGGAGAGCGGAGTTGACGAGGCACAGGGGATCAGCTTGCTCTGGTTATAGAGACATGATTAAAACATACTTAGTTTCAATGCTGAACCAGCAGATCTGATGCAACAGCTGGAAAAATCCCTAAATGACTTTAGGCATATTTAAAAAGAGCCATATCCTTCCTTTTAAAACTAGACACAAACCAAAATTTTTTGTTTTCATCTTATCCCACCTTTTGAGCCAGATCCCCTCAAAGCTATTCCAAACTACAGAAAGGTCAAATCCATTCCCTATCAGCGTTTGTTCTTCGGTATCCTCAGGGTTAACGCTTGCTTCCTGTGCATTGAAATTCAGGATGTTGGGAAAGAAGAAGTGTCATTACTTCGCGTGTTCAATGTTGCTCACGTGTGCTTAGCTTTCATTGATAAGAGAGCTGAACTCCCCTTGTGATGATTAAAAACCAAAACAAAACACCCCAGTACTAAATCTTTCATCCGTGGTAAAACGGTGGGAACTCCAAAGGTCTCTTGGCTTATCTTCCTCAGTGGAGGGCTGTAGAGGCTTGGTAAATAGATGTGTAGCTGGTGTCTCTTCCTTTGTTCACTTCCACCTTTCTGAATTCTTGACTCTCACAGAGGAAGCCAGCCTCTTGGGAGTTTCCTTTTGTTTCTCCAAGATTAACCAGTTCTGCCCTGGCAGCAGTAGCAGGCAGCTGTGGGAGAGGCTCTTCTCTAACCTTTCCCTAGGAGCGTTCTCCTCCTCCAGTTCCTCACTTGCAGTCAAGCTGTTTTCTTTTTCTTTTTCTTTTTTTTTTTTTCTTTTCTGATGAGATGCTGAATCTGGTTGCCACCTAGCAGCTTCCGGTAGTGGTAAGTGGTCAAGACCATTTTTCCGGGAGTTGATCTCATGTTTTCAAGAATGCCCGCTTGAGACCTAGTTCGTTTCTTACAGAATAGCCTCGCTTTTCTTTCCAGGATGGTCATGGGATGGATCCTCGTGTGATCCTCCGCGCTGCTGGGAAATCTTCCTGGGTCCACGTTGAGGTCAGTGAGTGAGGTCAAGTGGGCATTTGGTTCCGGGCTGGTTGGGACTTTCTGTTCCTTTCTTCTGGATGTGTATTTTATTATTTTGCTGTTTTTATCTGTGTGGTTGAGATTTAGCAAATATTCTGTATTATTTTTCTCTTAATAAAAAAATTCCTTTGTGAGAAGTTAGGAATGGGAGATTTGACATTTTCTTTGTTTGAAATTCAGATTTTTATTCTGTTAGCATCACCTATAAATGAACCATGGGGTTGCATGATATCCATTTCTTTTTGATGTGTGGGTCTTTGTCACTGCCTTTGGTAGCTCCTCCCACCGCCCCCCATAAGATTTCATCTAGAGAGTCTATTCCAGATACTGTTTGCTGATGAATTAGTGGCTCAGATCTGACAGTTTGCACTGGGCCATTCCTCTGAGGCTTGAGGGTTAGGTGCTGAAATTTATCTCAATAGAAAATTGTTCCTTCTAGGCTGCTTTGTTGATAGACATGAAAGTGTTGCAGGTTTATGGTAAATGATTAGCTGTTTGGGAAAAAAAAAAAAAAGGAAACTAGCTGGAACTGTTCATTGAGGGCTGAAGGCTTTTTAGGAAGGGATGAAATAATATAGGATTTCACCTGGGATGAGCAACACCTGTGCCCATGAGCCACCCCTATTGCTCAGGAGTTGCTCTGTGCTGGCCTTTACTCCAAGATGAAAACTCAATGATTTATCTTATCATCTTATCATGTATGAATCTTTAAAAATGAGGGACCATTTGATCTTCTTTCTGTGTCTGGGTTTTTTTTGTTGTTGTTGTTCACAGATGGCTAATTGGAAATATTTTTAGTAGGAGAAAACTTAACTATTTAAAAGCAAATTGGACTTCTCCCTTTTACAGTACCAGGAATTAAACCCAGGATCCTGTGTTTGCTAGGCAAGTGCTCTACCACTGAGCTACATCTCCAGCCCTTTCTTAATTTTATTTGAGACTTTGTCTCAAAATAAAATATCCTAGTTGCTGAGATTGACCTTGAACTTGTGATTCCTCTCCTTAGCCTCCTGAGCAGCTGGAGTTACAGGTGTGTGCCACCATGCCTGGCAGAAACAGAACTTTTAATATATGTATTCTAGATGCTAGTATGGCATGTTTAAAAATTAGAAGGTAATATTTGTTTTGATGATTTTATTGCAAAGATATCAAAGAAAATCATAACTTCTTAGGGATAATGAGTTTTTAAATAATGAATTTCTAAATAAACATCAAACTTCATCAACTGCTGTATTTTTGGAAACATGTTTCTTCCTTGCTTTGAATCTACCTTTCCTTCCTCTCTCCTTCAATTTACTCAGCTCAAGTTGGTTGAACCCCTACCCGGTGCTGGCACAGTGTGGATGCCTAGGGAGGAGTGGGCAGGGGCAGGTCACAGCATTTCATCGCAGTAGCTCCTTCTCTGACTCTCCTTGAGCCCAAGTGATCCCTAGGGTTCTGTCCTTGTCCTTTCACTGATTCATTCTCATCCTCTGTCCTCTCCTCACCTCTTCATTCTTATTCTTCCTGAATGAGATCATTCATTCCCCATGACTTCAGCACTTCCTTATGGGTGGATGATTCCAAGTCTTCAAATCTGTCTTTTCTCGTTAGTGCCAAAGATGTTTTCAGTGATCAAGAACCATTCCAGGACCAATGTGATGGAATCAAATTAATTATTCTCCTCTCCCCATTCCTGCTCCTGTCCCTCCCCCTTCTCCATCCTTCTCTGCTGCATTTGTCATCTTAGTTAATGCCACCTCTGACCCCTCAGTGTCAAAAACCTAGCAATCACCCCAGATTCTTCCTTGTTCTGCACCTCAACATATGGACCATTTATAAACTCTGGCAATTCAACTGCAGAGACACATCTAGAATGCAGCTTCACTTGTCTGTTGTCAATGATCCCAAATCTCTTTCCATGCCAGTCCATGCTGTGGGAGTAAACTTCTAAAAACTCTGACAGTGTGGATTGACATAGAGAGACACAGGGAGCAATGGCAGAGGACAAGAGGCCTGGATTCTAATCACACCATCCTGCAGGATCGACACAGGACCTTGGCTGCAGCTGCGCTCTGTGTCACCTCATGATGGTCCCTACTTCCAGAGCTTTGGTGAGGCCTGAATGAGATGATGCATGCTGGTGCTTGGCAGAGGGCCAGGTGCCCAGTGGGTGGTGATGAGGAGGACCATGGTGACGGTGATGTCTCCTAGGATCTGGTTGTCATCTACTTTGCCCAGACCATCTCCACCCACACCCCTGTGACCTGTTGCCACCACTGTCACTGCTCCCCTTCCTTTCACAACACTTGGTCTTTCCACAAGCTGTTCATTTTGCTTGTACTTCCTTTGTTTTATACAGCAAACTCTTCCTTTCAAGAGGACTCAGCTTGGACTCACCATCTGTGAGGTCTTAGCTGACTCTGTGGAGCAGGCTGGGGGACCCCCTTCCCTCTACCTCCATGGTTCTCCATCCCCCTACCACAGTCCCATACTCCCGTTTTAATGATCTTTCTGTGTGTCTGTCTGTTCTTGTCCCCAGACTGTGGCCTTCTGAAGGACAGGGAATGCATCTTTGCCCTCCTCATGCCCAGCCTGGGTTAGACACAGAGTAGACACCTGATGAGTGTTTGATTATTTGAGTATCATT
This sequence comes from Glaucomys volans, assembly GCA_020662805.1. NCBI lineage: Eukaryota > Metazoa > Chordata > Mammalia > Rodentia > Sciuridae > Glaucomys > Glaucomys volans. Next base: position 348,991 of record JAJEJO010001205.1, read on the forward strand.
AGAAGGAGGAGATGGCTCTTGAATCAGAACGAAGTGTTTTCGTACATGTGAAAAGTTTGAAAAAACACCTTTAAGAAAAATAAAACCAATAAGAGCTTTCCTTAATTGAGTCCTAACTTTGTGGCAGGAAGTGCTAATTTCTTTACAGGCATGGTCTGATTTTGTTTTCCTAGTAATCTTATGAGTTACTCTGATGTTCAAGACTTAGTGATGAGAAAACAGGCTAGAAGGTGGGGGAACTTGCTGGAGGTTATACGGTTAGCTGGACCGAGCAAAGCCGAGTGGTTTGACTCCAGAATTGGTGGAGAAATAGAGAAGTGAGAAGGGGAAGGAAGATGACTAAAACCAGGGAAGGCATGTCTGGGGGAGAAAGGACAAGATAAGGAGAAGGTGGGGAAAATGCACAAGAAAGGCAGCATGAGCAGGCCAGGCTGGGAGTGGTGGTATGCACCTGTAACCCAGCGATTTGGGAGGCTGAGGCAGGAAGCCAGCCACAGCAGCTTAGCAAGGCCATAAGCAACTTAGCAAGACCCTGTCTCAAAATAAAAAATAAAAAGGGGTGGAACTGGGGATGTGGCTCAGTGGTTCAATGTGATGGGGGAAAGTAGGCAAGGCAAAGAAGAGGAAAGAAAGAGAAAATGAAGCTACCCATCCAGGGAGGAAACTGAACAGGGATGAACAAGAAGAAAAGCTGTGAAATTCTGTGGCTGGTAATGACTGCATGCCTAACAGACTATAAACAGGGTTGACGGGACAACTCACGATGATATAACCTGATAGACATTATACAGAAATACAGTGATCTATTATTGTTAAGTCATGGTAATGAGACATAAATGGTGAGTGATTTATATATTTGGTGGTATTAGTCATCATTTTTACTCACATGCACACACATATACACATGCAGATTGGCTTATATGGTTTTTACTTCTACTTTTGTATAACGTGGACAAGTACTAAGATGTAGGCATCTGCCACTGATACCAAATATGATTAAAATATCCACACCACTCACACTCACAGCTGAATGTGTGCAGGACCATCCTGGGCTTGCTCCCTATCTGGCCTCCCTCCCACAGTTGGTTCTTCTGCTTCACCAGGACCTCTTTTCTCTGGGGTCCTAGAGCTGTGTTTCTAGGTAGGCCTTGCTAAGGCTTTTCCTCTTCGGCTCTGGAAACCTGGGGCCTGGGGGAGGAAAGAGAGAGGTAGGTCCAGAGAAGGTTGGAGGCAGCAAGAGGAGAGAAGGGGTCTGTTCCCTCATTCTGCCCTCCCAGCTGCTGACCCTAGGACCCTCCACTGTTCAAGCAGCTGGATTTTCAAGGTTCATCACAGCCCACATGGTGCTGCCTGCCAGGCAGCCCCTTCCTCTCTATGCTTGAGCTTGTTCTCAGAGACAAGGTCAGTTCTGCTGGGAAGCACCTCAGTGAGAAATATAAGGAAAAGTTAGGGAACAGGGAGAGGAAACTGGGAGATTGAAGGAGGAGAAAAGGAGAGGGAGTAGAAGAAGAAAAGGCAGACGGGGGAGAAGGACACACATTCACGGGGAGAACTGTTTATACACATATTTTAATCATGCGACAGCTTGGAGGAGGCACTATGGTCTCCATTCTATAGATTCAGATTGAGTCTTAGGAGGGGTAAGTGACTTGTTCAGAGTAGCACTAGGTAGAAAGTAACTGAGCTAGGATTTGAGTCTTATTATCCTTAAAGTTTCTCCGGTTTTCTCTTGTCTCCAAATGGGAAGAGAAAGCAGAGTCAGAGAAGGCGAGTAGGACAGAGTAGAGAATGGAGACAAGCGAGAGAGGAGGTGAGAAGGCCTCCCCAGGAGGGGGTTGGACTCACTGGATCCAAGCTGGGTCCCTTTCCCCTTGGTCTATCTTGTTTCTGAGTCCTGAGAACTGAAGAGAACCCACTGCTCAAAGGAAGTGGTGGATCCATCTGGAGGGAAACTTCCAGTTCCTCCTGTCTGAGTGGGGGACAGGCAGGGAGGGCTCCCAGGGTCGCCAAGGATCTGCCTCATGCACTTCTCCTAGTCTGGACTGCTCCTGTCTTTTCCTTAGCTGCCCTGGCCCCTTCATTTTCTCTTTCTTTTCCAATCTTTTGCCATTCCTTTGCCTTTCTGTCACTCTCATATTTTCAATCTTTCTCCTCCTACTGGCTCTGCCCCTTAGGTTACCCCCCAACCCCCATCTCTCACATCTTTTCTTTAAAGTCTCCTCCTCCTCCTCTTTAGATGCAGCGGGCTGGGGCAGTCTCACCATGTTACCCAGGCTGGCCTCTCACTCAGCAATTCCCCTGCCTCAGCCTCTCAGGAAGCTGGGGTTACAGGTGTGCACCACCATACTCAATTCCTTCTTTTTAAAATTCTTCTCACCTGTTCACACTTATCTTGCACTGCAGAATGTCTTGAAGGAATTATTCTCACAGTCCTCATTTCTTCCTAACTTTTATGTGGCTACTTTGACAAAAAAGGTTCAAAGAGCTGCCTTTGAGATCTTGTATCTAATGGACACTCTGTGCCCTTTGTCTCCACCACAGCCCACCAGGTTGACTCTGAGGCATACAGAGATTTGTCCCTGATTCTGTTATGAGGTAGAAAGAGTGGGAATCTAAGACCAGGTTGTTTGATACCAAAGGACAGGTTTCCAAACACCACATCCCATTGCTGATGGAATAGCTCACCAGGTTATTCCCTTGAGGGCCTCGTGATGAACTCACCATGGCCAGAGTCGGCCACCTGTTCTATAGTCTTTGGAACATAATTCAACAGCACACCAAAACAGGTCTATCTTCCTGGGACAAACTAATATTAGCTCAGGAGACAGATGATATGAGTAAGAATGATGATTTATTGATTAAAAATATGTCATATAACTGTCAGGAGGACCAGAATGTTCACTTCACCATAACTAGTGCCTTCTCTCCCTGTAGGCCAGCTTCTGTGGGAAAGCAACTTATTATCAGCAGGTTGCCTGGTGAGCGTGAAATTGGAGCAGGGGGAATTATCCGTAATAACTTGATTGCTGAGTAGCCTCAGGTCATTAAAAGGACTCTCCATTTTAATCCTTTACTAAAGCATTGAATCACCTGCACCTGGTGTACCCATTTTCACTATAAGGAGAGACCTCCATGTGGAATGGACAGGATGCCTCTTCCCCCCATAGGCGTAACTAGCCTGTCCAACCTCAGCGTCTTGTTATCACTTCAGTCTCCAGGTGTCTGAAACCAGCTCTTTGTTTTCCCTCTAAGAATTGAATTGGTATGTTCTTTTGACTTTGTAATTTCTATCATTACAAGAATTATTTTCTGTGACCAAGATTCAAACCTAAATTTGAAGTGTAAAGAAAAGAAAATTTTCATAGAAATATAGCTTTTGATTTTAGAAAGTACTAATCTCATTTTAAAATGAATGTGTGCATGAAGCCCTTAGCTGTAATTTCTGTTCTTTCTTCTCTTATTTTTTCTCTTATCTTGTCATATATACATATACCATATCTCATATATATGTATATATACCATATTTTATATATATATAAAACCTACTAGAATTTTGACACAAGGAAACCACCATTCTAGTCCCCTGCATGAGAAGAAGCCAGGAGTAAGCTAAGATCTACGGACCTACCTAGTTTTTCTTTCCCTGTTTCCTCTGCTTTGGGGCAATTTTAAAAAGCGGGAACATATTTACATATATATCATTTGGTTTAGTAGTTGTAAATGGCTGAATTTCAAAATCCCAAGTTCCTGCTTCTAGAGCTAGATTTTTTAGCAAACATTTTTCTTTTGCCTGATTTTGTTTGCCTGTATTTCCTTAGACATCCACTGGCCCTAAAGTTTAGTAAAAGATGACTTTTTCTCTACTCTGAGATCTTTTAGAGATGAAATAAGTATCCACCGAGGTATTTGGTGAGGTGATATAGGTGCAAGAATGAAAAGACAATTTTACTTCCTCAAAGTTACATTGGAATCTGCTACAATGGTATCAATCCTCCATAAATTACTCCTGGATTGCTGCTGTTCTAAGGGGAAGATTGGGCTGGTGGAAATGTGAACTTGAATGTCAATTCTTTCTTTTTCCTGGTAATTGTATGTTTCTGAGAGTAAAAAAGCAGTTGAATAGTATCATGAATAAGAAATAACTTCTGAAAATCTTACAGAAATATTTAATTCATACAACAATGATTATATTATCACTCTTAATTTATTATGAAATAGAGAATATTTTCCACAAAAGCAAAAATCATGAAGATGACCATAATTTAGAAATAGATTTATTTAATATCATCCAAATAAAGGGTTTCAAAGACACTTTGGAAGGTGCTAGGAGGAAATTAAAGTGACACTTAGCAGTCTGACTTAAAAGTAATTTTTAGGAAGGATTTTGTTTTGCTTTATGTTTGATTGTCTAGGAGTTTTTAAAATGAGAAGTGGTTCCTGAAAGACCTAAACTAGGAGTGGGAAGGGGTTACATGGGTATTTTCCCTTTAAATACCTTTATTTTACATAAATAATTTAGATCCATCTTTTCTACTGGTTATCTATCTGTCATATCTAATCTCTCAGAGCAATCTGGTGAACCAGTAAGGAAAAAGAAAGAATGAACTGGCCAGTGGCTTGTACTGCTGGCAAATTTCTGAGAGTTGAATTCCTTCTGCCTGCTTTCTCCTTGTCCCCTCTCAGGGTGTACAGTCCCTTTTGCCATCTTGGCTTAAAAGAATTGTTCTTCCTCTGCTCCAGGGACTCTCTGAGCCATTGATAATAGGACATGTTGACTTAGTCCCCAGAGAGAATTTTCAATCCCTAACAAGTTAGCCTAGAATTGCTGATGAGCTTTTCCCCTCTGCCCAGATGGGGCCACCAGATACAGGGGTCATTGCCACAGGAGTCTCCATCTTCCTTCCTGATGTAATTTTATATCTGTTGAGGCTTTTTGTTTGTCTGCAACTGTTTTGTGAGACAACAACAACAAAGAGAGCCCTTCGTGATGAAAACTTGCTTTTGCCCCCATTATTTTTCACAGGAAGGCTTCACCTCAAAATGATCCTTTTTGTGAACCTTCCTTTCTAGCTCTAGTACCTCTTCATGGTCTCCCTCCCCCAGGGTTTGCTCATTTCTCCCTTCCTTCTTCTGTTCTTCCATTTGCTCACAACACTCTACATATTGTTAACCAGATTTACTCATCCTTTGAGCTTCTAGGCTGGAGATAGGGGTGCACAGGAGGATGGGGGCCAGCAAGAGGGAGGAGGCACTGCCCAGAAGCCTTCCACCCCCAGCTCTGGAAGGCAGATCTAACATTCTGGCACTTGCATCTGGGGTTTGGGAAGGATAGTTGATAAATGACTTTTAGCATCTAGAAGCCCTTGTTCCAGTCCTCTTAGAATTTCAAGACATTATTCATTCATATCCTCTTTCATTCAGCCTGTGTTGGTAGGGCAACCCTGTGCATCAGGCATGTATTAGATACCAGACTCACAGCTAAGAATGGGACAGATAAAGGCCCTGGCCCAATGGAGTATGTGAAACAATGGGGGAAATAATCAATGTAACAGGCAAATACATTCATTCTGAGTGATAGGGTCTCTGAAATGCACCAAGCAGGTTTATGGGAGCACATTGGGGCGCTCCTATCTGATTTGGGGGTGAGGTCAGGGAAGGACTCTTAGAGGAAGTCCGTAGAGGGGCAGAGATGGGTTAGGTGGTTAACACAAGCAGAAAGAAGAGCATGTGTGAGGCTCCCAAATGGAAAGAAGCTAAATCGAATGTTTCTGGAGTATAGGCCTGGGAAGTACAGGGAGGCAGGTGGGCAGTGGAGGAGAGGGATAAGGAATAAGGCTAGGAGATGAACAGGGATCAGGAAGTCATGTTAGAATTTGGCCTGTTTTTTCTAAGGCCAGTGGGAAGTGTTTGGAGCATCTTTAGTAGGGGCATTTTATTTCTGTTGTATGAAGATGACGCTGGGTTTGATGTGTACACTGGTCTATAGGTGGCCAAGGCTGGAGCAAGGAAGACCTGTGGGAGGAGCACAGGGCAAGAGCAGCTTCTGGTCATCAGACATGCCCTAGAGACAACCCACTGCTGGGGCTGGGGTGGGAGGATAGTGAGGAGGGGTGGGAGGGATGGTCCTGGACGACCTTGGTGGCAGTTGGTAGAAGGTATGGAGAGAGAAACAGGGGACTTACTGATGGTCATATCTGACACCTATCCCTGCTTCTAGGCAGCAGTGCCCTCTCTTCTGGCTTGGAGTCATCAGTTTTAGTAGCCTGGGCCCTAGAAAAGTACCAGGTCCTATGAAGTGTCAGTGGCCTTCTTTGTCAGGTACAACCCAGGGGTACAACCAGAAGTTGTTTGAGGAGTTTTAGACTCTGGGGGATCTGTGGTGGAGCAGAGTGGGCAATTGAACTTCCCTTGCAATGTCTTTTCTTATAACTACTTGGTCAAAAGCACTATTCTTCCCCTTCTGTGGTCTCTATGTGACTGAAAAACTTCTTTATGTATTTTTACTGCATCCTGTCATATCACTTTTTTGAGCAGGAAGCAACAAGTCATTTTCTCCTTGAATAGAAAAAGTATGCATTTGTTACCTCTGCATACCCTGTCCTGTGTATGCAAAGGTGTCTGGGTCATGTCTGATCTACTAGGGTTTGAATATTTGAAATTATTTGTCTGCCTCTATATTCATTCTAAATTTTTAATAGACTTTACTAGAAGAAGGAAATTAGACCATGTGCAGAAAAAGTAAAGATCATAATGGCATTATTCTGGATTTCTTGATAAAACCTGGATGAGGCTATGAGGATAAATGGAGGAAAAATTTTGAATTGTGTTTAGTTTCTCCAGAGATGGGCTAATAATTTCCTCTTACATGTAGTTCCCAAAGTTCAGGAGCTGCTATTATCAGCTCCACCTGATATGAACCACCTACGACTCTTGAGTAAAAGGCAGATGCTGAAACCTCACCTCAAGGTATTCTGGTCCACAGGATATGGGATGTATTAGTTTTGGTGCAGTTTTAATGGCACATTTGTTCTTACCTTGAATTGTCCAATATAGCATTTTAGAGAATTCAAATTTTCCCTCTGAAGTTTAGCTATTTGAGTCTGATGAGATGAACTGGCAAATAGATTAACAGGAGAAAAGCCGTACACATTTTATTTGATCATGGTTTTACATGATGCAGGAAGCTCCAGGTTAAAGACCCACAGAGACCTGGAATTAATTATTCATTTTTATATTTAGGTTCAATGAAGCAGATAGAGCTGTGTAGAAGTGTAACTGGGAAAAAAGGGTTTGAGCCAATGAAAACAGACTGAACGGGGAGGCCAGCCAGGCCTGTCCTGATTCTGCTCGGCTCCTCACTTGAAGCCTTTTTTTCTCCCAAGGATGGGATAGGAACATTCTGTAATCGGGATCTGATGATCCATGATAAGCAAAGTAGGTCAGAGAATTTCTTTATGGTCAACTCTACACAGAAAGGTAGGAGAAGAAGTAGTAGTTTTAGGTTTTATGACTGGCTTTGGGGATAAAGATCTCTGCTTTCTGAAGTGTCTTAGAGAACAGGAATTCTAGTTTCTATGCCTCAATTTGAGGTAGAATGAGGAGTCAGAGACAGAAAGGCAGAAGTTCAGAGAGAAACTCTCCTTCACTTTGGGGTGTCATTTTCTAAGCCCCAACACCTTTACAATACAAATAAATTTTGTTTTTGTACAGAATTATTCTTTTTTTAGTTGTATTTGTTCTTTTTAGATATGTATGACAACAGAGTGTATTTTGACATATTATACATACATGGAATATAACTTACTTTAATTAGGATCCCATTCTTATGGTTGTACATGATGTGATGTGGAGGCTGTGTATTCATATATGAACACAGGAAGGTTCTGTCTGATTTATTCTACTGTCTTTCTTATTCCCCTCCCCTTTCCCTTCCCTTCATTCCCCTTTGTCTAATCCAATGTGGAATTATTCTTACCTGGTTGGATTTAAGCCTGATAAATTGAAACTCTGTTGTTCCTTATTGTGTTAGTGACTTCCTAGTCATCTAGGAAAAAAGTTAATGCATATAAATTTATGGTTATTGAACATTTTTAAATACTAATGTTGTGTGATTCTCCTGTTTCCTAATGTAGGTCAGTGGTTGGGACCTGGTAAATGATCAGGAGCAATAATGTTCTGCAGTAAAAAGAAATCTCTTGGTAAGTATTGTGTTCTTCAGATGACATGAAGCGATATGCATTTTTAATATTATCTTTAATTTTTTATGGAGGTTTATTTACAAAACACATACACAGATCTTAAGTGTTCTATTCAACAAATTTGACAATTTGTGTAAGCATCCTTGTAACTCTCAAGGGTGTACAAAACATGATACAGAACATTTCTGTCACCTCAGCAAGTTCCCTGGTGTCTTTTTATTTATCGTTCCTGCGTTACCTATGGCCATCTTTTCATTTCTATAAGTGTAGCTTTGCCTATTTTTAACATGAATATAAATGAAACAATGCATTATTATTCTTTGGTCTTGGTTCTTTGGCTTGGTAGAAGGTTTTTTTTTTTTTCCACAGATCTATAAGGTTGCATGAACCAAGAATTCATTCTTCATTTTTATTTCAGTGTGGTGTGTTGAATATACGAACATTTAAAACCAAGTAACCACAGTGGAAACAGTTTTGGTCATGGTAGCAGGAAACACACTTTGTTTCCTTGATTGAGTAATCAGTCTACTGAACATAGTTGGAACATCCCTTATCTGAAATGCTTAATACCAGAAATATTTCAGAGTTCGAATATTTTCAGATTTTGTAACATTTGCACAGACTTCTACCTGCTTGAGCATCACTAATCTGAAAACCTTGGATCTGGAATGCTTCAAAATCTGAAACTTTTTGGGTATCACGTCAGTACTTACAGAGTTTTGGATTTTGGACGTTTTGAGATTAAAATTCTCAACCTATAGTTGAGATTAAAATTCTCAACCCATCGTACTAATAGTATTCCAGTTTCTTTAGTGCAGCATTCCAATCAGAAAGTGTTGACTTTGCCTTTTGTCTCCGGTTAGCTAGTGGCAGTCTATTATGCAGTTTTTCCTTTAGTGAATGTGTATCCAACATATTGCTGCTATTTTCTTTATTTTCGACCGTAGATTTTTGTAAATGGAAGGTTGGGCTGGAGTTAATCAACTACCCTGTCTCTCTGAGTGACACCCCTGACAGGTCGTTAACCTACTTCCGTAGGTGATGATTTCATGGTGCAAGCCATGCTGTTGGACACTCACTCATTGCAGCATAGTCTCAAAGTGAGTTAATCTCTCTCTCAATGTAGTTCACACCACAGGCCAATAACCACACTCTCTGGGGCAATGCTTTCCCAGTGCTAATCTAAGAGTCTAGAATTACTGTCATTTTTTCTTTGTCACTTTGAAATAATTTATGTCAGATCACTGTACAATCTTACCATTGTAAACATAAGGTTAGCTAGAACATGGTAAATTGCTGACAGAACCTAGTATTGCAAACATCTGATGTGTTAAGAACAGAGTCCAAGATTCTGGCCTCACTCTTTAAAGTCATTTGTACATATATATGAATGTACACACAAAAGAGGCATTTTTTTATATCTAAATTAAATTTTTTTCTTTTTTAAAATTAATTAATTAATTTTGTACACAAATGAGATACAACTTTTCATTTCTATGGTTGTACACAATGTAGATTTACACCATTCATGTGATCAAACATATACATAGGGTAATACTGTCTGTCTCAGTCTACTATCTTCCCTTCCCCCAACCCCTCCTACCGCATTTTTCTCTACGCCATCCAAAGTTCCTCCATTCTTCTCTTGTCGCCCCCTGTCACCACCCTTTCTCCTCCTTATGTATCATCATCCACTTATCAGAGAAAACATTTAGCCTTTGGTTTTTTGGACTTGGCTTATTTCACTTAGCATGGTATTCTCCAGCTCCACCCATTTACCAGCAAATGCCCATAATTTTCTTCTTTATGGCTGAGTTATACTCTATTGTGTATATATACCACAGTTTTTTTTATCCATTTATCAATTGAAGGTCATCTAGGTTGGTTCCACAATCTAGCTATTGTAAATTGAGCCTCTATGAATATTGATGTGGCAGCATTACTTCAGTATGCTGATTTTAAGTCCTTTGGGTATAAACTGAGGAGTGAGATAGCTGGGTCAAATGGTGGTTCCATTCCAAGTTTATTGAGGAATCTCCATACTGCTTTCCAGAGTGGCTGCACCAATTTGCAACTCTACCAGCTATGTATGAGTGTGCCTTTTCCACCACATCCACACCAACACTTATTATTCCTTGTGTTCCTGATGATAGCCATTCTAATTGGAGTTAGATGAACTCTTAGGGTGGTTTTAATTTGCATTTCTCTAATTACTAGAGATGATGAGCACTTTTTCATATATTTGTTGATCACCTGTATATCTTCTGTGGAGTGTCTACCCAGTTCCTTAGCCCATTTATTGATTGGGTTCTTTGTATTTTTGGTGTAAAGTTTTTTAAGTTATTTATAAATTTTGAAAATCAGTGCTCTGAAGTGTGTGGAAAAGATTTTCTCCCACTCTATAGGCTCTCTTTTCACATTATTGATTGTTTCCTTTGCTGAGAAAAAGCTTTTTAGTTTGAATCTGTCCCATTTATTGATTCTTGCTTTTATTTCTTGTGCTTTGGGGATCATGTTAAGGAAGTTGGTCCTAAGGCAACATGATGAACATGCATACTTTTTCTTCTATTTGGTAAAGGTCTCAGGTCTAATTCCTAGATCCTTGATCCATTTTGAGTTGAGTTTTGTATGGGGTGAGAGATAGGGGTTTAATTTCATTTTATTGCATATAGATTTCCAGTTTTGCCAGCACCATTTGTTGAACAGGCTATCTTTTTTCCATTGTATGTTTTTGGCACCTTTGTCTAGTATGAGATAACTATCCTTATATGGTTTGTCTCTTGTCTTCTATTCTGTACCATTGATCCACCTGTCTATTTTGGTGCCAATACCATGCTGTTTTTGTTACTATTGCTCTGTAATAGAGTTTAAGGTCTGGTATTGTGATACCTCCTGCATCACCCTTCCTGTGCTTTGGCCATTCTGGGTCTTTTATTCTTCCAGATGAATTTCATGATTGCTTCCTCTATTTCTATGAGGAATGTCATTGGGATTTTAATTGGAATTTCATTAAATCTGTATAGCACCTTTGGAAGTATGGCCATTTTGACAATATTCATTCTGCCTATCCAAGAACATGGAAGATCTTTCCATCTTCTAAGGTCTTCCTCAATTTCTTTGTTTAATGTTCTGTAGTTTTCATTGTAGAGGTCTTTCACCTCTTTTGTTAGATTGATTCCCAAGTATTTTGTTTTTTTGAGGCTATTGTGAACGGACCTGTCCTCATTTCTCTTCAGATGATTCATCACTTACGTACATAAATGCATTAGATTTATGTGTGTTTATTTTATGTCCTGATATATTGCTGAATTCATTTATTAGTTCCAGAAGTTTTCCTGGTGGAATTTTTTTGATCCTCTAAATATAGAATCATGTCATCAGAAAATAGTGACAGCTTGAGTTCTTCTTTTCCTATTCGTATTTCTTTAATTTCTGTGGTCTGTCTAATTGCTCTGGCTAGTATTTCAAGTACAATGTTGAATAGAAGTGGTGACAGTGGGCATCCCTGTCTTGTTCCAGTTTTTAAAGGGAATGCTTTCAGTTTTTCTCCATTAAGAATGATGTTGGCAGTGGGCTTAGCATAAA
>JAJEJO010001205.1:361173-407682 GCA_020662805.1 Glaucomys volans
TTTATTGATTCTTGCTTTTATTTCTTGTGCTCTGGGGATCATGTTAAGGAAGTTGGTCCTAAGGCAACATGATGAACATGCATACTTTTTCTTCTATTTGGTAAAGGTCTCAGGTCTAATTCCTAGATCCTTGATCCATTTTGAGTTGAGTTTTGTATGGGGTGAGAGATAGGGGTTTAATTTCATTTTATTGCATATAGATTTCCAGTTTTGCCAGCACCATTTGTTGAACAGGCTATCTTTTTTCCATTGTATGTTTTTGGCACCTTTGTCTAGTATGAGATAACTATCCTTATATGGTTTGTCTCTTGTCTTCTATTCTGTACCATTGATCCACCTGTCTATTTTGGTGCCAATACCATGCTGTTTTTGTTACTATTGCTCTGTAATAGAGTTTAAGGTCTGGTATTGTGATACCTCCTGCATCACCCTTCCTGTGCTTTGGCCATTCTGGGTCTTTTATTCTTCCAGATGAATTTCATGATTGCTTCCTCTATTTCTATGAGGAATGTCATTGGGATTTTAATTGGAATTTCATTAAATCTGTATAGCACCTTTGGAAGTATGGCCATTTTGACAATATTCATTCTGCCTATCCAAGAACATGGAAGATCTTTCCATCTTCTAAGGTCTTCCTCAATTTCTTTGTTTAATGTTCTGTAGTTTTCATTGTAGAGGTCTTTCACCTCTTTTGTTAGATTGATTCCCAAGTATTTTGTTTTTTTGAGGCTATTGTGAACAGACTTGTCCTCATTTCTCTTCAGATGATTCATCACTTACGTATATAAATGCATTAGATTTATGTGTGTTTATTTTATGTCCTGATATATTGCTGAATTCATTTATTAGTTCCAGAAGTTTTCCTGGTGGAGTTTTTTTGATCCTCTAAATATAGAATCATGTCATCAGAAAATAGTGACAGCTTGAGTTCTTCTTTTCCTATTCGTATTTCTTTAATTTCTGTGATCTGTCTAATTGCTCTGGCTAGTATTTCAAGTACAATGTTGAATAGAAGTGGTGACAGTGGGCATCCCTGTCTTGTTCCAGTTTTTAAAGGGAATGCTTTCAGTTTTTCTCCATTAAGAATGATGTTGGCAGTGGGCTTAGCATAAATAGCCTTTACAATGTTGAGGTACGTTCCTACCATCCCTATTTTTTTCTAGTGTTTTGAGCATGAAGGGGTTCTGTATTTTGTCAATGCTTTTTCTGCATCTATTGAAATAATCATATGTTTCTTAACCTTAAGTCTATTGATGTGATGAATTACGTTTATTGATTTCTGGATGTTGAACCAACCTTGTATCCCTGGGATAAACCCCACTTGATTGTGATGCACTATCTTCTTAATGTGTTTTTGTAAGCAATTTGCCAGAATTTTGTTAAGGATTTTTGCATCTATATTCATCAGAGATATTGGTCTAAAGTTTTCTTTTCTAGATGTGTCTTTGTCTGGTTTTGGTATCAGAGTGATACTAGCTTCATAGAATGAATTTGGAAGGGTTCCCTCCTTTTCTATTTCATGAAATACTTTCAGGACTATTGGTATAAATCCTTCTTTGAAGGTCTTGTAGAACTCGGCTGAGAATCCATCTGATACTGGGCTTTTCTTGGTTGGTAGACTTTTGATGGCTTCTTCTATTTCATTACTTGAAATTGATCTGTTTAAATTGTGTATGTCCTCCTGGTTCAGTTCGGGAGGATCACATGTCTCTAGAAATTTGTCGATGTCTTCAGGATTTTCTATTTTATTGGAGTATAAATTTTCAAAGTAGCTTCTAATTATATTTTGTATTTCAATGGTGTCTGTTGTGATATTTTCTTTTTCATCATGAATTTTAGTAATTTGAGTTGTCTCCTTCTCTTTGTTAGTGTGGCTAAGGGTTTATCTATTTTGTTTACTTTTTCAAAGAACCAACTTTTTGTTTTGTCAATTTTTTGAATTGTTTCTTTTGTTTCAATTTCATTGATTTCAGCTCTGATTTTAATTATTTCCTGTCTTCTACTTTTGATGTTGTTCTGTTCTTTTTCTAGGGCTTTGAGATGTAATGTTAGGTCATTTAGTTGTTGACTTTTTATTCTTTTCTTGAATGTGCTCAATGCAATGAATTTTCCTCTTAGTATTGCTTTCATAGTGTCTCAGAGATTTGGATATGTTGTATTGTCATTCTCATTTACCTCCAAGAATTTTTTTATCTCCTCCCTGATGTTTTTTGTTATCCATGCTTCATTCAATAGCATATTATTTAGTCTCCAGGTGTTGGAGTAGTTTCTGCTTTTTATCTTGTCATTGATTTCTAATTTCATTCCATTATGATCCAATAGAATACAAGGTAGTCTCTATTTTTTTGCATTTACTAAGGGCTGCTTTGTGGCTTAACATATGGTCTATTTTAGAGAAGGATCCATGTGCTGCTGAGAAGAAAGTGTATTCACTTATTGGTGGATGGAATATTCTATATAGGTCTGTTAAGTCTAAGTTATTGATTGTGTTATTGAGTTGATTCTTTGTTTGTTTGTTTGTTTTTGGAAGATCTATCTAGTGGTGACAGTGGTATGTTGAAGTCACCTAGAATTATTGTGTTGTGTTCTATTTGATTCCTGGAATTGAGAAGAATTTGTTTGATGTACATGGATGTGCTGTTGTTTGGGACATAAATATTTATGATGGTTATGCCTTCCTGATTTATGGTTCCCTTAAGCAGTGTGAAGTGACCTTCTTTATCCCTTCTGACTAACTTTGGCTTGAAGTCCATTTTATCTGATGTAAGGATGGAAACCCCTGCTTTTTTACTGAGTCCGTGTGTGTGGTAGGTTTTTTCCCATTCTTTCACCTTTAGTCTGTGGATGTCTTTTTCTATGAGATGAGTCTCTTGAAGGCAGCACATTGTTGGATCTTTCTTTTAAATCCAATCTGCCAGTCTATGTCTTTCAATTGATGAGTTTAGGCCATTAACATTCAGGGTTATTATCGAGATATGATTTGCATTCTTGCCATTTTGGCTTAATTTTGGTGAAAAGAGGCAATTTTTCAATAAATAAAAGTAAGAAAGCAGAAGTAACTATAATTGTGCAATCTAAGGATCATCATTCAAGTCCACTGTGTGGTACAACTTTGGAGGCCCCATCACAGTGAGCTGTATTCATGCACCTGTGTATTTGCCTAAATATATATCCCCAAATGGAATTTCACTGCACATTATTTTGAAACTCTCCCTTTAAATTTAATACGTGTTATAGATACCTTTTTGTCTAAGTATTTCTCTATAACATTGTTATCTACATTTCCCCATAACTTTGTTTTACTGAAAAGTTGAAAGAATGTTAAAATGAACACTCACATGCACTTCGCTTTAGCTCTGTAGTTGTTACATTTTGCGACTGCTCTCTTTCTCCCTTTCTCTACACAAACATGTGCTACCATCTCCTGAGAATAGGCCTTTTCCTATAAAACCACAATATTGGTACTGCATACAAGAAATATAACCTTGACAAATAACATACATTCTATTTTTTGATTTCCCCAACTGTTACCCCAAAATCTCATCTCTCAGAGCTGATTTAAACTTTTGATACAATATTCAATCAATATTCATACTTGGAGTTTGGCTTTTAATCCCTTTACTTTCTTTTAACTTTAGAATTATTTTTCTTTATTTTAAATTTTAGGAAAGCCTAGTCCAGCCATTCTGTAGCATCTTCCTAATGGAGCAGCAAAATAGAGGAAGGGGAACAAGAGGTGGAAGGAGGAGAAGGAAAGGGGAGATCCTGGGGAACGAAATTGACCAAAATATAGTCACATTGTGTGCATGTCAAATATGTAACAGCAAATCCCACTATTATGTATAATTGTAATGCACTAATCAAAAAAGAAGAAAGAAAAATATTTTAAAATAAATAGCTTAGTTAGTTCCTCCTACATTGATTTGGATTGAAAGCTTTTGGCACAAATATTATGCTAACATTTGTTTTTAAATGGATAACTGATTAACTCACCGATAGTTTTTTGATGGGAAATGCAGTGTTGATCTTCACACAGAATGTCATTCTATAGACAAATAGTCACTGCTTATTAAGGAAGTTAAATATTTTTTCCATGTAGTTGTGTCTGTGTGTGCTCCCTGGTCCT
Organism: Glaucomys volans; assembly: GCA_020662805.1. Classification (NCBI taxonomy): domain Eukaryota; kingdom Metazoa; phylum Chordata; class Mammalia; order Rodentia; family Sciuridae; genus Glaucomys; species Glaucomys volans. The sequence goes on from JAJEJO010001205.1 coordinate 365,300, forward strand.
GACTGGCAGAGAAAGCTGAGATAAGTCCCTTCTTGGACTTGTTACAGTGGCCACATGACTTAGAGAGAGACTGACATTGGGTCACCATTACTAGCATAATCATGATTGGGAATGAGACATCTTTAGGTCACACTAGTTCCTGTTCTTGAGATCTGGTAATAGAGTGGAGAGTTTCTTTCACCTGAAGTATTCATTCATTCATTCATTCATTCAGTCAGTCAATCAGTCAATATCAGTTTTTAAAGTATATTTTTTATTTTAACTGACACATAGTAATTGTGCATATTTGTGGGGGTATGTTGTGACATTGCAGTACATGTTTACAAAGCACCATGATCAGATCTGAATAACTGGCATATCCCTAATTCAGATATCTATCATTTCTTTTCAAGAAACATATTGGAACCCTTATGATATGTTGTGATACCAATTGTAGCTTTTTACAATTCAACAGAATACATGTATGCTCACACAATTTTTATGTGTATGGTAGCAATGATAACTGAAAGCATCTTGGTCACCATCACTGAAGTGTTGTATTTGTCAGAGGAGAACACTGTAGAGGTTTGAATCTGCCTTGGATTTCCTTGCAGAAGTGATATTGTGTCTTGATGAGGTCTTTCACACTACAGCATTAATAAAGCTCACTTAGACCTGTCTAAACTTTCATAAGCATCAGGAAGCTGAGGCTGTTGATAATTTATGTGAAAATAAGTGAATCAATCATGAGTGTGGTGAGAAAACACTAATCTCCCCCCAGATATACTTAAGTTTTTATTATCTCCTTATTCATGTAAGTCTCACATTCTTCGAGATGTGGAAAATGCCAGCCAATTGAGTCAGATTTTTAAAGCACTGTGACCACAGTCTATTTTCTATTTGTTGTTTGTCATTTACTCTCTCTGTACGGTTTGTATGGGAGACCCAAAGACAAATTGTGTTAAAGCTTGCATTGCTTCTCCACAAAACAATCAGAAAGAGTGTGTTGTTCAAGTATAAATACCTAATTCAGATCTTATTACTTTGGCAATATGGGAAGAAAAAGGAGTAGATAATTAAGGGCTTTCTTTACTAAAGCTGTTCTGGATTCCAAAATGTGGGAGCTGTGGAGCCAGCATGTATTACTCCACCAGGGCAGCCCTTAGAATGTTTATGGGGCATGGGGACGAGTCAGACCAGGGCTGTTTTCTGTCTTCCGTGGGCCTTAGGCACTTCTGCCTTTGTTTTTTCCTTCCTCCATAAAATATATTAAAAATTGGATTTTATGACTGCATTAGTACAAAGACAAATAGAATTCAGGCTGGATCCATTATTGTGAGTCCATTATTATTTTATTCATTTTTTTTCTTCTGATTTTTAAAATAAATGAAAATTAAAATTTTGGGGGGTCCCTAAAAGTATCATGGGCCTAGGCACTTTGCCAACTGTGCCCCTGGGGAAGTCAGCACTGAACCAGTTTGGGGCCGGCAGCCTTCTAGAGAGCAACCCTGAATGTCCTGGGCAGGAGAGAGAGACCACTTTGTGGTTTCTTAGGCTTATTTTTGTGAACCTTCATTTAGAGAGCAGTCCAGGATGCCTGTAGTGATGTAGCTCTTTGAAGTTATTATTGGTACTCTAAGTTTAAAAATCACATGGTGACATAGAACTCTGTGGCACTTAGGTATTTTTACTATACACCAAAATCTTCAGTTTTTATCCTTATCTAACTTATACCTACATTTGATTCTAGGTGGTTGTGATGCAAGGTGGTTCATCTAGATCAATAGTGTAAGAATTTCCTGGGTTTGAACAGAATTGGTGCTCTAGGTGTACAAAATTCTGTTAATACTCCGTAATTGTCCTTCGTGGTGTGATAGAAACATGAGTCAGAAGCAGTAGGAGTAAACCTGGGCCTTGCTGCTTAACAGCTATTTCTGCTTGAATTCTCTGAGTCTCACCTTTCTTATTTATAAAATGGAGTTTGTCTTTCTGGAGGTTACTATAAAGATGAACACAAAATGTAACAATATATATGAAGTACTTTACAAATCACAAAAGTACTGTATAAATGTTAGTCTACTGAATTCATAGATATATGGTAAGTTCATAGGTTTGTAGGTTTTATCCTAATATTCTGGGCTTTGCTGGAAGATTTGTCTAGTTTCATGGCTGACATGAATATTACCTGTATAGATGGATTTCCTGTTTATAGAGTTAACTTATAAGGGGCTCTGATTTCTAAGAGAACATTCTGGAAGCCCTGGGAGCCTCTGCTGTACCCCCCTGGTGGGGGCTGCTAATTTCACAAGGGTTATTTATTTATGGCGACTCAGAGTCTTGCCGTTGTGGCAGAAATGACGGTGATCAGCTGATTTGGTTGGAATTTATACACCTGCTTTGCAGGACTTTAGAGTGATTTCTCTTCAAGTAAATGTTGCATTATCATGTCTGTTTAGCAAACAAGCAATAATAGGACCCAGGGATCATGGAGCCTCAATGCTAACAGCACTTTAGATTTTTTGTTTTTTGGCTTTAATGGAGGAATAAAGTCCATATTTTTATTATTCTGTGTAATTAGATTATTTAATAACACAGACTTTTTTTTTTTTTTTTTGTGGTGCTAGGGATTTAACCCAGGGCCTTGTGCTTGCGAGACAGGCACTCTACCAACTGAGCTATATCCCCAGCCCAGCCACAGACATTTTTTGAGTATAGTAGACACTGTTTGTCCTGCGTTAGAGGACGGTGATTAAAAAAATGAATAAAACATAGAATGATTTTGGTGATTAAAAAAAATGAATAAAACATAGAATCTACCTGTGTTGGTATCATATTAATACATATGCAAGAATGTAATTAATACATATATGTAATTACAATACATATATATACATATATTTGTATATGTTTATATATATGTGTGTGTATATATATATATATATTTTGTACCAGGGATTGAACCCAGGAGTGCCTAACCACTGAGCCACATTTTTGTTTTATTCTGAGATAGGGTCTTGCTAAGTTGCACAGGGCCTTGCTAAGTTGCTGAGGCTAGCTTTGAATTCATTATCCTCCTGCCTCAGTCTCCCAAATCGCTGGAATTATAGGCGTGCACCACCATGCTCGGCTTAATAATATATATATTTAAAGAACATTATTTCTCCTTGGGTTTATCCCTTATGGAACTATAACAAACATTCAAAAGCTATTTTCTCAAGTAGTTTTGCAGTTAGACAAATTAGTTGTTTTTAACTTGCTTTTTGTCTGTTATAGCAATTTATTTGTAAAATTGGATCATGCTTTTTCAAAATCTGTTTTCTTTAGTTAATTGAATGAGACCATTGAAATGAAGTACCAAATGGTACTCGTCAGTCAATGACATGCTAAGACAGTGCTGACTTCACAAAAGCCCTCTCATAGCTATGGGTTTAAATGTCTTAATTATCTCTCAACTATATTTCAATAACAACTTTTTGGCATTCAGGGAAGAAGGAGCATGGGACATTTTCTCTGGTGCCACCTGAGATGAATGAGAACCACCTATTCCCTTCTATTTATCACTTTAAAATTCTGTGTGAAAAGATGGAGGAAGAAATTGGATCACTAAATAGGAATTCAGAGAGTGATTCAGGGGTCAGACTTGCTCTTACAGTAACCTGCTCTCGTGAGATCTCAGAGATCCCAGATCCCTGCTGACTGTCCTGAATACTGCAGGGTGTTGCCCTCCATCCATAGGTTCATCAGCCTCTATGACTGGTAGAGCAAGAGGAGGCAGCAATGGAGTCCTTAGTCCTAGGTGTGCTCTAGACTTTCATCCTGTGTTCTAGTCTTGGAATAGAAATCTACTCACAGAGGATTCATTCCATATTTAAAAAATTGCCATCATAGTTATTATGCAGAGTTGTAAATAGAAAGTGCAGAGAAGAAATTTCTTATTCTCAATACTTACTAAGTTTGTGTGCTACTCTAACTTTATCCACATGTGGTACTATGTAGGCTGAGAGCAATCTGATGTTTTATTACTCCTGATGTGGGTTAGGTTAGGTTGCTGTAAAAGATCACCAGTCACAGAGGTCTTCCTAAAGAGAAGCCCAGCCTGTTCTTCTGCACTGTCTTTTCTCCTGTCTCTTTGGTATTAGCAGTGATGGTTGTTCTCTCCTTGAATGCTCATCTTTTTTGGTCTTCACGACCCTTAAGAATTCTTTTTGCTTCTCAGACCTATGCTTTTGCTTCTTCATTGGACCCTTGTTACAGAATTTCCTACTGTTGCAGTCTTCTTCACTTTTTTTCTTGAACATTTTGTTCCATAGAGAACTTGTTTTTATCTTGGCTTCTCGTCACTTCTATGGAGATTATTCTTAATTGTGAGGTGTAGACTGTGAAAAACTTTCCTAAACATTATGCCTACTTCCACCTGCTACTGCCTTTGATCTCATAGTTCTATTAGTACAGTTTCAGGTTGCTATAGTAGTCAGTTTTTTGTTACTATGACAAAGTACCTGAGGCAAAATCAGTTTTTTTAAACAAAGAAAAGAGGTTCATTTAGCTCATGGTTCTGAAAGTTCAAGGGCAAAGTGCCAGCATCAGCTCAGTTGTAGTGAGGACCACATGGCAGATGGCATCCCAACAGTGGGAACACACAGGGGAGGAAGAGATTGCATCACTAATTAGGAATTCAGAGAGTGATTCAGGGGTCAGACTTGCTCTTGTAATAACTTGCTTTCATGAGAACTCAGGTCCCATAAGACCTACCTTAATCCCTTCTGAGGGTAGCACCCCAGTGACCCAACCCCCCCAACCAGACTCCATCTTTTAAAGGTCTACCACATCCCAATATTGTCACACTGAGAATGAAGACTCTAACATGAACCCTTGGGGGAGACACTCAAACCTTATCTATTGCACTGAATGATAAGACTTGGGAAATAGAAGCATCTTCACAATCGTCTTGTCCGGCTTTACTTCCAACGTGATGATCTATTCCTATAGTGCAGCTGGATATTTCCTTGAATATTTGCTCTGACAGGTAGTTCAGGCATCTAATTTAGGAGATGTTCTTTTTGACCAAAAATTCAATTTCATCATATTAACTAGAAATTCACAGCCTTGTAAAGTTCACTTTCTGTTCTGTTCTGTTAACACAGAATATATATATATTCTACCATCAATATTAAAGATCATCAGATATTTGAAGACCTCCCTCATATTGCTACATCTTAATGTTCTCTCTCTCTCTCTGACTCTCCCTTCACATCTGTCCTTTTGGTGAGATACCACCCAGTTTTCTCTGAGATAAGATAGGGTTCATAGTTTTCAGATTCTTATTGTCTTATCTGAGAGACTCAAGGGAACTCCTGCTGTCTTTCTCCTTTTTGATCTCGAAACATAGAGCATGTGGTTCTTTACTTTGTTCCAGGAACTGAATAGATGTTTGAATGAACACCTCTTGTTCATGATGCCTTTTTATTTGTTATTTTTAGTTACACATAACATTAGGATTCATTTTGACATAATTATAAAAGCATGGAATATAATTTGCTCTAATTCAGTCCCCAGTACTTCCCCTTTCCCATCCTTCCTCCCTCCCCTGTTCCCTTCCTTCTACTCTACTGATCTTTGTTATTTACTTAAAATTTTTTTTAAATATCTAGTGTCTTATGGATGTACATAATGTTAGAATCACTGTGGTATGTTTATATATGTATATAGGAAGGTTAGGTCAGATTCATTCACTGTTCTTCCCTTATCTTGTCCATCCTCTCTCCCCCTTAACTCCTTTCTTTATTACTCCACTGATCTTTATTTTGTTTTGATGAAATCTCTCCCTGCCATTTTCTTGTTTGTTTGTTTGTTTCCTTTATTTTGGACCAGCTTCTGCTTATCAGAGAAAATGTTTGATCTTTGTTTTTTGAGGACTGATTTATTTCACTTAGCATAATAGTCTCCTGTTCTATCCACTTACCAGCAAATGCCATGCTTTCATTCTTCTTTATGGCTGAGTAGTACTCTATTGTGTACATATACCACGTCTTCTCTATCCATTCATCTGTTTAACAGCACCTAGGTTGGTTCCCCAGCTTAGTTATTGTGAATTGTGCTGCTTTAAACATCAATGTGGCTTTATAGTTGTAGTATGCTGATTTTAAATCTTTTAGATATATACTGAAGAGTGGGTCAGCTGGGTCATGTGGTGGTTCCATTCTAGTTTTTTTGAGGAACCTCCATACTGCTTTCCAGAGTGGTTTCCACTAACAATGTATGAGTATATCCTTTCCCCTACATCCTCACCAACATTTATTATTACTTGTATTCTTAATAACTTCCATTCTGAGTGAAGTGAGATGAAATCTCAATGTAGTTTTGATTTTATTTTGCATTTATATTTGAAAATGAATATTTATACTGTATGTAGACCTCCATGCTGATAGTCTTTTCTTCTGGCACTTCAAAGATTGCATTCCACTGCATTCAAGTCTCCACTGATTCTTTTGAAAAAGCAGCTGACAATCTTACTGTGATTATTTCGAAGGTCTTTGCAACTTCAAAGAGCTAGAAAGAGATGATCCTTGTGGAAGATAGATTGAAGTTTTCTTTCCCAAAGATGTCCTCCTCCTCAGAACCTGTGGATACGTTCCCTTCTGTGGTTAGCGGAAATTTACAGTGAAGATTCTTGAGATGGCAACAATATCCTAGATCCTGTAGGTGGACCCAGAGTAACTGCAAGGACCCAGAGAAGAGGGTGTCAGTTGGTCAAAGTCAGAGAAGGAGGCATGACAAGGAAAGCAGAATTCAGAGTGATGTGGGCTATGAGGCAAGGGATGTGGGAAGCTGCTAGAAGCTGGAAAAGTTGAGGAACAGTTTCACCTGGAGAGCCTTGAAAGGAACTCAACCCTGCGGACACTGTTTTACCCCAGATTTGGAGTTCCAGCATCCAGAACTGTAAGATGATATGTTGATGTTGTTTTGAGCCAGTAAGATTCTCATAATTTGTTAAAACAGAAATGGAAAACAGATAGAATTCTGAAAGGACCATTCTGACTGCTCCATTGGGAACAGACTGACCATAGGTGGGAGGCAGGGGCAGAGGCAGTGAGACCAGAGGGGAGGCCATTGCAGCAATCCCAGCAGGAGGTGGGAGGTGATGGTGGCTTAAACCCCAGCACAGTCAGGAGAGCCAGGGAGAGGTGGCCAGATGGCCTAAATGCCACCTTTCTTTTCTGCCTGAAATCCTGGCTCCCTCATATCTCTTTTGAAGTGCTTATTATTGGAATATTTCATGAATAGGTGAATAAACAAAGCTCCTTTTTTTCTGTTGTTCTTTTCACACTTGGACAGATATGCTACTAGAAGGAACAGCTGAGGAAGGACTGTGGAGATGCCTTCCTTTAATGTCCCTATTTTTCCCTATCTCAGTCCTCTAGCACATTTCTTTTCAGTAAATCATAGCTGCTTAGCTTGGAAAAGGTGCTTGGCAGAACAACCCAGCACACTCCAGTTTGTACACAGCCACAAAAGTTCCTTCAGATCTGCCTGGCACCAGCGGGACGTGTTCCACCACCCATCTGGACTTGACTTTCTTTTTCTCTGGTTTCCTGTGGCTTTCTGGATCTCTTCTTTGCTTCCTTGCTGTGTGTATTTGTGGGCATGCCTACCCTTTGAAGGCAACTGCTGACTTGTCTTTGTTATTCTTTCAATAAATATTTCTGGAATAAATCACTTTCTCTTGACTCCAGCAATGTTAATTTGCCACATGGATTCAGGGAGCTGAGATACAGAACCAATATGTACTAAAGAAACTCAATTTATAGCTCCATCTATCTTAAAATGACAAACAAGGTTTTGTGAGACTGCTGAGGCTTCAAGTGGAGAAGGAAACTCCTCAGATTTCCTTCTCATGTGCCCTTTTCTGCCTGGGGCTCTTCCTTCCATTTTGTGACAGGTGGTTTGCTTTCCCTTGGGTAGCCAGAATGCGCTCCACAGTGGAAAATTAAACAGCCTCCAGCTCCTACGCCCATATGATCCTTGGGGCAGACCCTGATTTTCTTTTTGAGTGAATAAAGAGAAGGAAATGGCTATTTCCCTCTTTAGACAAAGCATTCTCATCCTGACCCAGTCCACAAAACTGCATTCTCTTTCTCTATAGATAATCAAATTGTAAAAGAGAGGGGAATTAAAACAGCAGAGTAAAACTTGCACATGTCAGAAAGGCTTCAAAGAAAGCAGTCAGCTGTGAACAAGGCTTTGGGGGAGCCTTCTCAGTTATGACTACCCAAAGTTTCTAAGGAGGCCCCAGAGGATTCCTACAGGAAGTCCTCCACAGTGAAGCAGAGACCAGGACCAGAAATCTATGAGATGTAGGAAGTCACTGGGCCACAAGGTTAACTGGAATGGGGGTGTGTGTGTGTGTATGTGTGCATGCCATTTGAGGAACATCCTGGAATATTGCATCTGATGAGAGAGGCCCCTCTCTCCTTGACCTCTGGTCTCAGGCACACACCAATTTTTAATTTTCCAGTCATCTCTTCATGGTATCATCTACCATTTCCTTATACCCAGAATGGCTGTCAAGCATCTTTTATAGGGGAGACAGCTCTGGGTTTGAAATATGACTCTATGGCATCAACTTGCTAGGACTGTTTGTACCTAATACATTGTTTTGAGGATACATAAAATAATGTATTCAAATATTTCATATAATACTAGCTTTTAATAAGTGTTTAATAAATGTTAAGCTATTATCATTTTTTAAATACAAAGAAAATACTTTATTTGTATATCAAAGACTGACAAATGCTGACATAATAAGGTTAACAAGAGTTGACATAAAGACAGTTTGAAAAGCTATAGATGATTAATCCCTGTTTCATTCAACCTCCCTTTGATGATTTTAGAGAGCATTTCTGGCATACTCCCAACTGAATCTCAAGCATGATATTTCCAGGTGCCAAAATTATGTCTCCTTTCCATTAGTCCTCACTGTCTTTCTTTTTCTTCTTTTTCTTCTTTTTCTCTGGACTGGGAATTGCTGTGCTGGTACATGGCTCTTCCTCAGGAAGTGGTTTTTCTTTAATGCGTTTCTTTTTATCCTTTCTCTTCTTCTTCGTAGATGTTTCTTCTTCTACTAGTACTTCTTCTTTTTCCTCTTCTTCTTCAACTTTTATGTTAGTCTTGGCTTTTTTTGCTTTCTTTTCAGTTACTTCCTCCTCTTTGTCTACCTGTTATATTTTGAGTTTTTTAGAATAGGTTGGAAGTGTGGAATCACCAGAGGGATCCTAAGTCTTCACTTCACTTTTGTGTTCATATTTTTCTGTTTTTGCTAATGCTCTTCCTGTTCCACTTATTTTTCTTATCCTTCTATCCTCCAAGGTTCTCAATCTGGCCTCTAATTTGACTCTGTTCTCAGCTCCCATTGCAGAACTGGAATCCTCACCAAAGGCATCATAACAAATATCCAAAACAGTTTTGGCTGCTAGCATTCGAGAAATCTTCCCTTTGTGTTTGGGATTTGTCTGGCCCACAAGTGAAGTATGATAAATAAGGTCATACTTAGGGGTATCCTGTCTAGACTTGAGGGCTCTGGAGTGCTTCTTCTGCTCCAAGAATCTGAACTGTAGAAGTTGGATGCTTGGCCAAACTCAAAAGAGAACCTGCATGAGCAGTAAGTCGTGCTCCAACTAATTCCCCAACCATGACTGTAACACTGGGTGCAATGACCGTCATTGGATTTTGTAGGTATTCATACAGCTGAGTTGCCGGATATTGCAAATATCTTCTTCAGAAATCTCTGTTCCCGCCGGGCGCGGTGGCGCACACCTGTAATCCCAGCACCTGGGAGGCTGAGGCAGGAGGATCGCGAGTTCAAAGCCAGCCTCAGCAATTTAGCGAGGCCCTAAGCAACTCAGTGAGACCCTATCTCTAAATAAAATACAAAATAGGGCTGGGGATGTGACTCAGTGGTTGAGAGCCCCTGGGTTCAATCCCTAGTACCAAAAAAAAAAAAAAAGAAATCTCTGTTCCCATAGATATCTCTGCAGGTCTGCAGGTGATTTAACTTCGGCTTCAACTTCTTCTGGCCTCAGTTCGGATAGTGTGGCAGAGGCATAGTTCTTCCTATCACCAACTTTATGTAAACACTTGCAGTATGTCAAATTATTTGAAATAATTTTTCCTAATTCAGGGAAATGCCAGCCATACCACTCTCTACATCGCATAAGGTAGTTGTTTAGTTCTTTATCCAAGTCATCTAACAAGGAAATTGCCTGAACAATCATTGGATCCACCTTATCAGCACTAAACTTTAATCTGAATGGAGACAAGCTGTGGGCCAATCCAAGACACATGGCTGACATTTCACGTGGTCCCCCCACAGGGAATAATCCGTCCATTTGTGATGGATTTCCCTCATAAATTCATTAACAACAGGACTATGGATACAACTGAGATTCAGTTTTTCCTTTATGACTCCTCCTAGTTTAGCATCAGCCACAGCCAAAGGTTCATGTGCTTCTTTTACTATTTTCTTCAGAACTTTCTTCAACTGCTTTCTGGTTTTGCCCTCCATCAGAGCTGTGAATGCTTGGTTCCTTGTAGAACAGCTTTTACTGAATCGTGCTTCAGCATTATGCTGTTGGTTTCCACAGAGATCAATTTAACCACTTCTCACCTCTCATCTCATTAGCCCTGCTAATGCTTCTGCTGTCTCCTGAAATTTCTCAAAATGCTTTAGCTTTACTATTTTATTTGCTTTCTCTGGAGTTTCAATTTAGGAAGCTAAATACTGAGGACTTATCAAAAGATTTTGTTGATTTCACTTGTAATTTATATAATTTAGTTCATGCATGCTAGAAGAATGAATTAATAAAAAATTTATATTTCTCTGTGAAGCTATAGTAAGCCATGGAAGGATTAAAGTGACTAATTAATCAAATTTTCCAACTATCTGGACCTGATGAGCAAATTGGCTCAGCAAAGAGGAAAACAAACCCAAGGCCCTTTAGTATTTGTTTGAATTCCCTAACTTTGTTTCCAAGCTTTTTTGTGGGGACAAGAATAAAAAAAAAATTGTGGGAAGATTTTCTTCCCCCCTTAATTCTCTTTAATTTTCAACTTAAATGTCAATAAGTCCCAGAAGCTGCAGGTCACCACTGGGTTTCAATAGGAAACCCCAATTCAGGACACATAGTTTTCAATTGTATCAGAATGCGTTCCTGGAATCAAATCTGGAAATCTTGGAGGCTGGGGAGCTCTTTTCTTTAAAGCTGTCCCGGCTCATTGTTTTTCCCTTATGTCTTTAATGAATTGCTCTGGCTTCCAACCACACAGACCAGATTGTGAAGAATGAAAGAAAATTAAGAAGGGAAAAAAACTGAAGTTATTGATTTAACTTGGGGGAATATTTTTCCCTAAGATTTTAACCCAACCCCCCAGCCCCCCAGCAAATCAACAACAACCCCAAACCCCAAATGACACGCCATGTTTAGAGACAATCTTTAGTTTTGGATGGGTACCAAACTTGCTCAGTAAATAGCAGTCTGTGCCATCAGGGTTTTACATAGGGACCCCCAATTCTCCACGGCACTTTGTCATTTCATGATTTTGGGGAGTGTTTAAAGCCAAGTGCCTGAAGGCTGTTTTCTAAACCACATTTTGTGAAGGACAAAATGCTCTGGAGTTAATTGAAGAAAGACAGTGTGTTTATTAATTAGGGACTCATGCTTTCTGTGGTCACTCATGGGTCCAGTGGAAGCCTCCCAGATCTTCCCTTTCCTCTTGGTCTTGTTAGCAAAGCCCCTGCTTTCATTAACTGGTCTTAAATAGTAAGGTGTTATGAATTGTTCACAGGCAAACCAATAATTTAAAAAAAGATACAAATGAGCTGTTTTTTTGCCTACTGGAAGTGGAAGATGAATAATATATAATTCATTGTATTGTGATGGAGAAGAGCCCAGATGAGGAGTTGGGTGCTGCCTTCAAGGACCTGGAGTAGAATCAATGGGCATTTACCAATTTCCACTGAAAACATTCAGAAAATTACTTCAAGATCCTCTTGGGAGATGATAATATGAGCAACTATAAGACTGGGCATCCAAGTTTGGGTGATTTTCTTTTTTCACCTATTTTCTATGTTTTATTTATTTGGTTTTTAAAGAAAGTATTTTCTGGTATTTTTCTGTTTACAAAGTGCTTCCCACACATTTCCTCATTTCATGGTTACAACCCAGAGTGGTATTATTTTACTGAGAAATCATAGGTCAGGAGAGGTCATGAGTTAGTGTACTTCAGGCCTCTTGCCTCAAAATCTGGGCTACTTTTTTCTTATCTTTTCTTATCTTTCATCAAACTCCCACTTTTGTGGGTGCTAAAAAACTTGCCTCTAGGGGAGCAGCATCTTAACTGCAGTAAAATTTTATAGCAGGTGGTGTTAGGTTCCTATCACATTTTGAATTTGTTTTTTAAAGTGATCTGCTAACACTTCTGGATATGCTGGAGGTATCTCCCTTCCAAATTGAAAGACAAACCAAGTGAACATAGATTAAAAAAAAAAAAACTTAAACCATGAGTGACATTAACAAATCATCAGCCTATTAGTGGTGTAGAGCACCATAAGCTGATTATTCTGAGACCTGGTTATTCTTTTTGGTAAACACTCCCTAACATTTTTACTGATTTATAAGTAACCACTTTCTTAAATAAACGAGGTATCCTTATATAGTTATTTTGGAGAATTATAACAGGAAGCACATGGGTTCAAAGATAAACAGTCTATGAGTGCTTCATTGATATTTTATTTGGTTGAGGAAGACAACAAATGATACTAGGTTTCATATTTTTAGATTGTTTTTACATTTCCATCATCTGTGTGGAGTAGGATTTTGAAGGCATTACTTATTTTTCTGTATTCTAAAGCAGATTCAAAACAAGGTCAAGAAAATTCTGAGAGCTGATTTCTTGGGTGAGTTGCTGAGATGGTGAACAATGGCATCCCTTCTAGATACCTTTCTGTGTTCCTCAGCTGACACGGAAGGTGTAACCTTTTTTGTTGTTGTTGTTGTTTGTTCTATTTAGTTATACATGACAGCAGAATGCATTTTGAGTCATTGTACACAAGTAGAGTACAACTTTTCACGTCTCTGGTTGTACATGATGTAGAATCACACCATTCATGTAATCATGTTTGTCTCAGTCCACTATCTTTCCTTTCCCCAGTCCCCTCCCCTCCCCTCATTTCCCTCTACACAATCCATCATTCCTCCATTCTTCCCTTACTCCCTCCCCCACCGTTATGTATCATTGTTCACTTTTTAGAGAAAACATTTGGCCTTCGCTTTTTTTGAATTGGCTTATCTCTCTTAACATGATATTCTCCAACTCCATCCATTTACCTGCAAATGCCATAATTTTATTCTTCTTAATGGTGGAATAATATTCCATTGTGCATATATACACCACAGTTTCTTTATCCATTCATCTATTGAAGGACATTTAGGTTGTTTTCACAATCTAACTATACTGAATTGGGCTGCTATAAACATTGATGTGGCTGTATCACTGTAGTATGCTGATTTTAAGTCCTTTGGGTATAGGCCAAGGAGTGGGATAGCTGGGTCAAATGGTGGTTCCATTCCAAGTGTTCTAAGGAATCTCTCTATTGCTTTCCAGAGTGGCTGCACCAATTTGCAACTGCACCAGCAATGTATGAGTGTGAGAAGGTGCAACCTTACTGCCAACTGATTTTCTGTCTTATAGGTCTTATAGCAACACAGCACAGCTACTCTCCAGTATTTTTCAGGAAATGCTGAAGCTCATGGTCACATAGTATTTAGCACAAGAGAATTTGAGAGAAATAATGATTAGGATAAATGATTAAGGGACATACACCTCATTTATTCATCCAAATATCCTAAAATATACTCCTAAATTTAATCAGACCAGCAGAGAATGAGTACAGGGACACGACTTACGCTTCTGAATTGAGTTTTGTTATGATATACGTAGGTCTGTTAAACAACAGAGCTCTAAAGATCTTATTTTTATTTTCTTTGTACCAAAAGATGACTTCTTGTGAGACTTTCTTAGAGAAGTTAATGTTTGAGCCAAAAACAGGTAGTACTTTTACTCTTTCTGAGAAATTGATTTTGTGAAATAAAAGGCACTGGACAGGCTTTCCTTTTCCCTACAGAATTTGTGCTCTATCTTGGGCAGGGGAGTGGGTTAACCTGTTTTGCATTTTTATCATCATTCTTGACCGTGGTTAATCATTGCCCTTGCTTCTACTTTCAAAATTTAAAATGTTACTTTTTTTCTGTTGTACATTCTTGAAAAGTTGTTTTGAAGGAGTTCTTAGATGTAAATATTCTTGCAGGTCTGAAAATGCCTTTATTTTTCCCCTTCATACTTGATTGTTTACTTGCCTGGATATTGAATTCCAAGTTCAAAATCATGTCTTGTTAACACTGAAAGGCATCACTTCAAGTCTTATAGTTTTGTTGCTGATGAAAAATTTCACGTTCGTCTGATTCTTATGTCTCTGATCTTAAACCAATTTTTTCCCCCTTCTGGAAGATTTTAGGATCATCTCCTGGTCTTCAGAACTCAAAATTTTATGAAGACCTATGGGTTCGTTTCATTCATTCTGATTGCCATTTAATGCCCCTTTCAACTTGGAAAGTTATGGCTTACTCTAGTGCAGAGTTCCTCTGTTTTTGATTTATGTCTTCCCATCCATTGCCTGTGTTCCAGTCTCCCAAGTTTTCTTTTCACATTTTCCTTTTCTTTGTCATGTCAGTATTCATTCTAAGAGGTTTCTTTAATCTTATCTATTCTAGTTTGTTCATTAACTATCTTTAATTTCCAAGAATGCATTCTTGTTTTCTTTGTATCAGCTTGTTTTTGTTTTACGGTGACGTCTTCTTACATATCTTGAAGATACTAAACAGAATTACAAAAATCAACCCCTTCTCCCACCTGTCTTCAGCATTAACTCTTCCTTTTGGATTCTCTCTTTTTTTTTTTTTTTATTTTTTGTTTTTTTTTTTTTTTTTTTCAGATACCTGGTGATTTTGATTGCTGTTTTATATTTACAAGTGAAGAACTAGCTAGGTTAGTGCAGTTGCATGGGTCTTTTTCTCTATTAGACCTCTCCTTTAAACAGGAGAGTCAGAGAGTAGCTAGCTGACAGGCTTTTCTGTGGGTATGGCAGTCAGTCTGGAAAATTCCACAACTTCCTGGTCAGGCAGGCTTTACCAAAGTCTACTATAGTTGCTGTGGAGGGTCAGAGCTGCTTGTCTCAGGCCTGTGCATCCATTCTAGGTTTCCCCCTCTGGTACTGTTGTACCCAAAGAAAATAAAGTCATCCAAGCCGATCACGTAAAGCCAAAAGAAGCCTTTATTTTAGCTGGCCAGCGACGATTGCCCTTACTCCTAAAAGTGGGGTGCCGGGAAATTGCGCACCAGTTCTTTTATTGCAACTTTTGTAGGGCATAGGGCGGGAAAGGACCAGGGTGGGGCTATAGGGAGGGGATCTGGGGTGTGGCTGACTCTCCCAATTGGGATGGAGAATCTCCCTGGGGAACATCAACATTCCAATCTGTTTTCTGTGGCTATAACAGTACGCTGGGCAAAAGAGGGAGTATGGGAATGACTAACTGGGTCCAGTATTATGCAATTACTCTGTTGATGTTCCAAAAGTAAGATGATAATATAATTTTTTTTTTCCACATTGAGACACTTTGGAAAGAAAGGGTTAGGGTTAATTGTTTCACTAGGCTAACGGGTGTAAACTTGTACTGTCACCCTGTCCATAATACATACTCAATTTTTAAATTTATTGACTGAATTTGGGTTGTTCTGGGGCTCCACTGGGAGGACTGATCTCCTAATTCTGTTGGCTGGAGTTATTCCTATCTTTTTTTCTTTCTTAGTCATAATGATCCATTTACTTTCTAATTTATTTTCTGAGCTTTCTTCAAAATGTGTGCTAGCCATACTTTTGATTTCTAGCACTGTTCTGTTTTTATTCTTAAAAATGTTTTCTGTAATTTCATTGGGACTCGAGTTGGTAGGCAGGTGAAGAGCATACTCATTTTTCCATTTTAAACTGGAAGACTTTGTATCTCTTTGACTCAGTTTTAAACCTGGTGATATGTAAGGTTTTTAAAAATGATTTTTATATTTTATATTTTCATATTTTAAAAGCGATCCTTTGGGGCTGGATTTGGGGCTCAGCGGTAGAGTGTTTGCCTTGCATGTGTGAGGCACTGGGTTTGATTCTTAGCACTACATAGAAATAAATAAGCAAAATAAAGGTCTATCAACAACTTAAAAATATTTTTTTTTAAAAACTGATCCTTGTATCTCACTTTTCTTTTTGGAGTCAGATTCATTGATAATTGTTCAGGAGTGAGTTTACGCTGGTTAATCACAAACCCACATGATCCACTTTCCTTTCATTATTGAGATAACATCCGGAAAAATCCCATGATGCCTATGAGCTTTTAGTTTGTCACTGAACCACCAAGGCATTCTCACTGGGAGTTGTTGTAGGGGTTTGTTTCTCGCTTCCTTGTCTTGCAGGATGTGACTTATTGTCATGAGGGGTTTAAACCCCCTCATATATGTTGGTAGCATATATGAGAAAGTTAATCTCTGCAAAGATAATTCAGGTCTAGCATCGCTAGGTTAAAGGCAGAAAGCTGTAGGGATACAGAACCAAAGTGGGAATTTTGTAGAGCTTAGTGAAGGGATGTGAAATCCTCCAGAATTAATCCATGAAAGGTTCATTCAGAAAGACATTGATGGCTTGAAATATAGAAGCAAAGATTAAGACTACATCATAAGGATTTAGAACCAAAAAAAAAAAAAGAGGACTTTTAACTCTAACCAGATCTCATGGGACAAGGGCAATCTTGGACACCCAAATTGACCTACCATAGAAATTACTTGATCACTTTGGAGAAGGGCTGGTCCCAATCCTTGTAGAGTGTGGTTACATGAAGTTACTAGATAGATGGCTCCTACTTACCTCATAAAGATTCTGGCATTTAGAATAGATAAAATTAGGCTCATACAAATATAAAATTTGAAAATTATCACCATCTGAAAGTGCATGATCTAACCTAAAGCCAATTAATATTCAAATTAGTATATATGATTTTTTTTTTCATTTAGAGTCAAAGTCAATCTATAAATTAGATGCCCCGTATCAGTTGGCCAAGTTAACTTTTGCCATTTAGAAATATCCTTCCACTTTCACCCTATCAATAATATCCATTGTTTTCCTATTATCTGTTTTACTATTCCTGGGTTAAGGTAGGGACATATAAATAAATGAGCTGGATTTTTAAGCTTTTAAATCACTTCATCCTCCAAAATACCATTTTGGACTTTGAGTTTTTGCTCTTTGTGGGGAATCAAAAAAAAGTAGAGGATTGTGCTTTCATAACCAGGATTTAAATGGTGTTTTTGTGGATAGTTTGTTGGTTGAGGGATTGCTTCCTGGTGGGTTCTGTATTTTAGAGTCATACACATCAGGGACTTGCCCACTCTGGTGTTGTCAGCCATTGACATCAGTCCAATATTGTTCTTATCAGCAATTAGGTGAGTCAGACTAGAAAACAGGAACAATCAGAGGGCCTGACTACTGGAGAGGCAAGAAGGAAACCACGTAGGTGGATGCCAAGCAGACAAAACACCCTACAAATGGTAGAAACCCAAGTGTCACCCTGAACCCAGAGTGTCATGTGTCAGGAGCAATCCTCAGAGGTGACCGTCAGGTTTGGAAGATGAGCCACAGGAGCCAAGAGACATTTAGATTCTTCCTGAAAAACATTAGTTCTTGTAATTCATGGTGGCTGGCATACAGAGGGTGGTGCTAAAGTTTATTCTTTCCCCCTTCTTTCTCTCTTCATCTCTCTCCTATTTCGCTTTTTCTTTCTGCTTCAGCTCCACTCTGTCCTCTTGGTTTCCCTCCTCAGCCCTGACATAGGCCTCCAGGTTACTTTCCACCCTCCAGGTCTCTTTTGTCTCTGTGTACCTTCTCTAAACTCTTATCTCTACCTCTATACCTTTTACCACTTGTCCTTTACTCAGAGAACAGAGGGATTAAGGGAATCCCAGGTGAGACGGTTAAGTCACTTACCATGAGAGGCCACCATTCACACTGGTGAGAATTGTGCTCTTTTCCGTAGCTTTTGTTATTCTAATAAACCTTTGTTCAACTCTGGTGGTAACTCTCCAAGTAAACATGAGGCAGGAACTTGCTACCTTCACCATAAACATGTGCTACTGGGGTTTCCAGGCACTATTTTTTTCTTGCCCTTTGCAAATTTTTATTTGGACAATATCATAATCTTTGAGCTTATTGTTCTTTTATTTTGTTAATAAAGCATTTGTTAAAGCATTTGCTTTCTGAAGAAATTTTACTTTTTGGTTACTTCTAGTTAAAGGCAGGTCTCAGTCTCTTAATCATGATATTTTTCTTGATATGCCTGGATTGTTTAGAAATATCACCTTTGGTTCTATGACCATAGTGCCAGCTGACTCACTTCTGCATGCTCTTATTTAGCTGTGTTATATTTTGTAAAAAAAAAAAAATTCTCAGGGTGCATTTTGTTTTCAGTGACTCTTTCTCCCTTAGGAATGACCTGAAGTTAAGGGAAAGGGTCTTTGTGGAGTGGAAAGGACATAGAAATTGGAGACACATAGTGCTTTATGTCTGGCATCAAAAAGACAACGAGAAACATTTAAGCGTTCCATTTTGGGACTTTCCAATGCAGGTTCCAATATTTAGGTAGACAAGGCCATTGTCCTTCAATTTCAAAGAAAAGAATTCTTGTAATGTTGACAAGAAAGTAACCTGAAAGATTTTATTTTAATGAGTTATATATTGCTGAGGGTTTAAAATTTAATTTCATATCTGATTTTTCTTTCTCTTTAGAAGTGGAACGTGTTGTAAAAGCCAATGACCGTGAATATAATGAAAAGTTCCAGTACGCAGTGAGTAAAACACACAGAACATACATGTTGGGGTGGGTCTGACCTTAAGGACTGTAATTGGGATCATGCCTTCTAGGACCTTATGACCTTACTAAAAACTTTCTTTGAAGGCCTGTTTTAAAAGCAAGGTGTCAGAAGTTTCCAAAATATAGACCTTTGAGCCGGGCATGGTGCCGCATGCCTGTAATCCAAGCGACTTGGGAGGCTGAGTCAGGACGATCGCGAGTTCAAAGCCAGCCTCAGCAACTTAGCGAGGCCCTAAGCAACTCAGTGAGACCCTGTCTCTAAACAAAATACGAAATAGGGCTGGGGATGTGGCTCAGTGGCCAAGTGTCCCTGAGTTCAATCCCTGGTTCCAAAAAAAAAAAAAAAAAAGAAAATATATAGATCTTTGTAATGTTTACACACCTATTTCTCTTCTGCACTGAGTGGTTGGTATGCTTATGGCATTGTGAGATGATGAAAAATCTTCTTTCTCAGGCATTGATGGTTACTTCATTTTGGTGCTATTTGGGTTCTAGAATATGCTGGAACAATATGAAAATAGGCCTTTCTGATAGTATTTAGTGATGGAATTGATAGTAGTAACTGACGGTTGATGAATGGCATTTGAGGGATTTTACTCTCAGTAATTCATGCTGAATGTGGAAAAGTACATTTAGAATAAAGTTCCCCAGTCCTGAATGATTATATTTACAAAGTGAGTAGTGAGAATGATTAGTTTAAAAGTGTGGGCTTTAGGCCACTACTTTTTCTTTTGAATGAGTTTACTTCATTTACATAAGAAATAGTTATTAAGAGTTTACTAAGTGACTGGCACTATTCCAGGAACTCGGGACACATTAATGAACAACTTTGTGAATTATTTTATGACCTCTCATCTAGATCTTGTGATCTATGACTCAGCATAAGTTGCTACATAGAGTCTTTTAAAAGCTCTAACATGGGCAACTGGCAGAATTGCTTCTATAGGTGATATGTAGCCTAGAAGGCCTGCTATAATATTGAAAGAAAGTCTCCATTCAAAGAGGTGTGTGATGACCATTAATGCATAGAAATATGAGTGTCATGGGGGCAATCCTGGGCACTGGCCAGAGGAGAGAGAGTTTTGGTCAATGAACCTTTTAGTATTTTGTTCCTATGGGCAGGTCTTTCCCTGTGTATACAGATGGATGCATTGGGCAATGTAGCTTGACACTATTCAATATGCAGCAGAGGAACCCAGCAACTTCTCATTCCTCATTCTGTGCTGGTCATGAAAACTTGTGATTATAGTTTGATTTTTGATATAGGTTTCCCCACAGGGAGTCAACACACTGTTTCTATGACAGATTTTTAATTGTAAAACAAATGTACTGACACTCTGATTTTATTCATCAATCTTTTGAGTTTGTTAAAGTAAGTCTGCCCTTGAGAGGAGGAATCCCTCAGGAGGCTGATGCATATGGTTCTTAGCCTGAGAAGGAAGGACTATTATTCTCAAGGTGATGAATGCCACTCTGTGTGGTCTCCTGACATACAGTCACTTAACACCTCTGGTCATTCCCAGGTGATGTCTTTCCACCCTTTCTACATCCAGTCTTTCATCTGTAGAGGATAGGATGACTCTTGGAAACCTTAACCATCAAATGCCCAGCCAGAGAGGTTATTTATGTGTACGTTTTAAGACCATGGGGAAAAAACAATAATAACTAATCTCCTATGGGTATAATTATACATGTAAGTACTTGGCTGTGTTTATTTTCCAATATGTAACAAGTATTTTCATTCTGTGAGCAGTAACTCTGAAAGTGTTTTCTAAGATGATAGTCTTTTCTATTTACAATTATTTTTTGCTTAATGAGATATTTCAAACTTACATAGAAGTTTGAGAAATAGTGCAACACCTTTGTGCCCACCACCCAGGTTGAGTAGATGTTAACTTACCAGATTGTTTCAGATCTTTCTTTTCGAAGTAAGAATATACTAACGATACAAAGATAGTTCAACTTTCATGATTGTGAGCAAAAGCACACATATTTGCAACTCTTGCAGTGTTTTCTGTTGTGTTTCTTAATAACAGAAGGGCAGTAGAACAGTATTCCATAACAATAGCAGATTCTAAAAGGCACCTCAGTCTCTTAGTGAAAATATGTCAGAGAAAAAGAAAAATCTGTTACGGATTGGCAAAATCAAGAATGACACCAAAAATGGAGGAAGGGAAGCTGAAGAAAAGTGAGGGGCACAGGGATCTCAACTATAACGTCCACTGTTGTGGCTCAGTGGAAAAGAGCAAGCACCTGGCCTTTCTTTGGGGACTCCCAATGGAATGGCTGGCCATGCAGTGAGCTGTGGGGCTTCTCTTAGCCACAGTTTGTTCAGCTACAAAGGAGGGCTAATAAAAGCACCTATTTCATAGAATTATCATAAGGAGAAAGGTAGACTAATATACAAGCCTTGGCCATTTTGTTCAGTCTTGCCCAGCTTCAAAAGATAGCATCCTCAATGCAAGTAGGTTTGGAGAGAATCCAACAGATTCCAGGCAGGATGTTTATATCAGTTGGAGAAGTATTATTCCCACCAAAAGGCTGAAAAAGAAATGCAAATAAGCCCAAAATTGTCATGAAAAAGATGAAAGGAGGAATAGTGAAGGCTCTCAAATATAGTAGAGAGAGTGTTTTGGGATAAGATAGACCATAGAGCGAATCCTTTTCTTTATCTTATGGTTAACTTGTGGTTTCCATCTCTTTATTTTTCTGAGCATGAGAATGCTTATTTTACCTATGAAATGGAGAAAGTTTTTCTCATGGGATTATTTACTGAAGGATTAAATCAGCTAATTAATATAAAATATTTGATAATAGTAACACTAATGTTTATTAGATGATTACTATGTAACAGGCCCTGTGGTCCACCTTTTATGTGGATTTCTCTATTAATCCTCAGTTTCTCTTAAATGTAAGAGAAAAATGGCTCTGGGAAAGTAATCACAATAAATTTTAGATTACTAAGATACTGGTGATAAAAATGTTAAGAAGTTACTAAGGAATGGGCTAAACTTGTAAACTATTCGCAGCAGATACTATGTCCCAAATTGAGCATACGTGTGATCCTGAAGGTGTGGAAGCTGCTGATAAATTATGTAGATTATACAATAGTAGAATACCTAAAACAAGAAGAGGATTAATAGTCTAAACAAGTGTGGTTGGAGAGATTCCTTTTTCAAATGAACCATATTGAAATGATAATAGTTGAATGAGATACTTATTAATTACCTACTCTGTGCAAAGCATTTGCTGAGTTCAGGAATTTTTCCTGCAATATCAGCATGAATATTGGTAGATATGTGGTTAGAGATGATAGTAGTAATAATAAAGCTAGCAATAATAATAATAATGGTAATTTAGAACATGTGGTTCTGACCAAATGAAAGTCATAGTTTTAGGTATTTTACTATATTAAGCTTATTTAATCTTACAACTCCATGAAGTACTTTTATCATCTCACTTTTGTATATTAAAACATTGAGGCTGGGGTTGTGGCTCAGTGGTAGAGTACTTGCCTAGTATGTGTGAGGCACTGGGTTCAATGCTCAGCATCATATAAACAAATAAAGGCATTGTGTTCATCTGTAACTAAAAATATTAAGAAAATAAAACATTGAGACATAGATATCTTACCTAAGGGACTTAAGATTATGTAAGTAGATAACGGGTTCTACTCATGTAGTTGTCAATCCATCTGTGTACTGAGTGCTTTACTTATATTTCAGTCTTTCACAAAACCCAGTGAAAAACTGATGACTTTTTCAAACTATCAAGTTACAAAGAATGTCTTGATATTTTACATTTAACTGAAATTTACCCTTTAGGTTTGGCTGATAAATTTTTCAGTAAAGTTTCATTGTTTTTCACAAACCACAACCAACCAACAAACAGAATGCCCAGCGAGATATAGATGAGGCTTCATTTTGTAACTTGTCTTAATCACACAAGTGAAAGATGGCAGTGTTGAAATTCCAATTGGCCAGATTCCAAAGTCTTGTGTGTATGTGTGTTTTTCCCCATGATATCATACTATTATTTTGACCAATCCTGGCAAACAAATAAATGAACACAATAAAACCAAAACAACCACCCAATTACCCTAATCTCCTTTGCTTTCCTCATATACCCATTGGCAAAGTTTTTACACTCAAAAGACAAAACAAGATAAAAGGAGATAGAGAATTTTACCAAGTGGCCTTAGAATGGCCTTAAATCTTAGGTTTATCATTTGTATATGTGAATTGGGCAGGAAAATTTACATAAAACTCAGATAAATGGTCCAATTTCCACAGACACTAAACTGGCCAAGTAAGATTTTCTCTATGAAGGCTGAAGGAAGATATTTCAATACATGGAGAACCTTAATTTATCAGCAAACTCTAAAGTTGCAAAACACATTTTAAGACATAACACAGGCTTAGAAAATGATCAAAAGCACTTTGGGAAAATAAAGTGTTTAGAACATAAACAAAAGACAAGGTTAATGATTCTAAGTAAAATTAATTGGTAAACCAGACATGATATTGTGAAAATTGGAAGGTGGGAAACAAAATTAATTATAAGAGGAATTTCAGACTGCCAAGAGTTGTAGAACAAAGTGGGATTGGAGAGAGGAGAGTGAGTGAGCCAAGTGCTAGGATGATTATTCTCATTAGAAGGGAGTTCAAAGTTTTCTTGGTTAATAAAATGAATGAATAATAGAAGTAATGAGAACAGTTGTATTAAAATATGTTAATGTTAAAAATGTTTAATCTGAGATACAGCCAAATAGCCAGACTCATTATCCCTAAAAAAGGAGTTTAAAATGGAAGAAGTAGAGAAAACAGTTGCAGTTTTATTAAAAAGCATGGATGTAGTGTTGGATTAATTATGGCTATTTTGTGACTCATTTAAAAATGAAGAAATAATGATGGAAAACATTGGTTTCTACTGGTTCTTATTCTCTCTTGCTGAGGCCCATGCAAGCTTTCCCCAATTTTCTCAAACTTTGAATAATTTGAGAAAGGAGATGAATTCATCGTGATGAGAAAGTTATTCCGCCTCAAACTCAGAAACATCAGGAAAGCTGAACACTTTAGCTAAATATCTCATGCACTTAGGTAGATGGGAGATTTTTTTCCTCCCTGTGCTGAAGTTTTGATCCTGCCTGGGTAGTACATAGGCTTTTGTAAGTTGGTGAGATTTATAACTAATTAGTTTTCAGGTTATAAAGGTCTTCCATCCAAGTCATGATTCTACACTAGATTCCTAGGATTGATATGCGTGGTTGACCAAATGGTTATTGAATGGAATCTATTGTTCTTTTCATTGACTTTTATGATTGGTGGAATATGCTCATTTGGATTTTCCAAAGAGTGTTCGTTCTGTGCAACAATATGGCTCAGTACCTCCCACTCCCAGCAGTCATTGCTGCAACCACCCCTGATACCCCCTCAACACAGACCCTTCCATTTCCCTCCCACTCATTTCAACAGGGTTTTGTGTGTTTCCATAGTCACTTTGCTTTTCTTTTGACTTAGAATCTAAGTGGTTAAGAGTGGAGTAGAAAAATATGGTCTCCTGTCATTCCTTTTTCCCACCCAGAGTCACTAAATATTTTACTAAATTCATTATAGTTGTACCATTAAAACTTCATTTTTAATAATTCTTCAAAAATACAATTTTGATAAACTCATAATAATTATACATATTTATTGGATATGATGTGATGCTTCAGTTCATGTAGACATTACACAATGATCACATTAGTGTCATTGGCATATCCCTCACCTGAAACCTTTATTATTGCTTTCTTGATTCACCACCTTTCTAGTATTTCATTATCTTTCTAGTATGTGATATGAACTTCAATAATCACTGAACCTCTTTAGGTCCTCAGGATCTCTGTAGGTCTATATTATAATGATATACATGTGTTTCTCTGAGAAAAGATTGGCCTAACAGTGAAATTTCATGTTCATGTACATACCAACATACAATCCATTATGTCTTTTTAAAATAAAAGTAAATGATTTATGAAATCCAATATTCATAATGTGCCTACTCTATAACTAGTAACATGTATGACTATTGTTTTATTTACTTTCCAAAGAAGATGTGAGGCGATGTACAAAAATTAGAAAGCTCAAAGTGAAAAAAATACAGGAGGAAACTGGTATGTGCAGTGTACTTTTAGGTGGGCCCAAAAATTCATGCTGGAAAGATCTGTCTGCTTAGACTGACTGTGTATTGAGTGCTACTGGGCTTATTAAGAAATGGGGACAAATTCAGATTGTCACCTCCAAGGAGCATATATAATCAGGAGGAGAAGACCATAGAATGAACCTTACAACAGAAAATAATTAAAAGGTAATGCTAAATTCTCATTGTACTATGTGACCTGTAGATGTTTAGGAGAGGAGAGCTCAATGTGAATGAAAGTGTTTGAGGAAGTTTTGCCAGAGGATATGGGAAATGATTCCAGTCCTGTTTTTTTTTTAAATTTGTACTACAAGGAGAGGTATGAGCAAATCTGCAGTCAGACTTAAATGGAAGTTAAGTTTGTGTCATGGGAAATCATGGTTCAAGTAGGTGAGACCAGACTGTTTGAAGAGTGTGAATATGAAGTGGCAGGCTCTCAGGATCTGGGTGTCACAAAGTGAAAAAGGGTTACCTTTGGCCTCCAGATTTAAATAGACCAAGTATCCAAAAGGAAATGCCCAAGTTAATGTGGAATAGAGTTTCGGTGTGATGAGAGCTGTAGATTAGGAATATCAGATAGAGGGAGATACTTAAGGGTAAGAGAAAGATGAAACTTGTTAAGGAATGATGGCTAAACTGTGCCGCATTGGGGTGGAAACTCACATGGCTTTGAGAGTGGGAGGGAGGAGCCTAAGAGAGAGCAGCAAGGATCCAGAAGAACAAAGAGAAGATGGAGAATGAAAATCTCCCCAAAGGGTGCATCCCAGCAAATGGGATGGTTAACCAGGTCTAATGGCAGGTGCCCATGAGAGTAAGAACTAAAGAAAAATATCATTAATTAGAAGTGACTGGAAAACCTCAAGAAAGAGGTTTTAGTATTTTTTTTTTTTATTTTTTAAAGTTGGGGTTTGGAAGTCAGAGGGCAGGAAGAAAAAACTATGTAAACAAGATAGGAGTGGGGTTTGAGATTACTCAGTTAAGCATTTGCAATAAGAAAGAGAAAACCTTTGTATGGAAACTTTCAGGCTCACTGAAGTTAAATGATGCATTTTCAAATCAATCTTCTTGCATCTTTGACTTTTCAGATTCATAAAATACACAGGTAAAACCCTAAATGTTTTCCTTGGGAGACCCTTAGGATATCAACACGTTGAGCACAGCTCATCCTGCTTTGATGGGAAAGTTGGGTTTCTCTTTTTCTTCTTGGGCAGTGTGGTTGCACTGTGAACATCCTGTTGATCCTCACCCACAGGCCTGATAACCAGAGCAGTGCATGTACAGTTGACAAGTAGAGATGATGACAAGCATAATGGCAAGTTGGAGTTGGTCATAAAAAGTGCCAGGAACTTGCATTTGTTATGGGTTTCTGGTTGTTAGTTGTTGCTTTTTTGTATTGGGGCATTACCATGGTAACAGTGAGTTTTAAGCAAACATCGAAAATGCCTTCTGTTTTGTGTGCTGTTAATACCTGCGTATGTTATTCCAAGTTCTATGTAGCAGATTTTAAATTTTCTTTTATAATTAACTTACTTGTAGAAGGAAAGATATTTTTTGGACAACTCAAATTCATTTTTTTTTCTAATTTGAAAATTAAAAATTTTATTTGTTTTTTTTTTTTTTTGTTTGTTTTGTTTATTGGTTTTTTTTTTTTTTTTTTTTTTTGCATAAACAATTGATTCCTTGTTTCCTTAATTTGGTTTGCCTGTTTGGTCTTTTGTTCTAGTCTATGAATTCATATTTTAAATGTTCTAAAATGGCACAGTAAGGTAGTTAAAGAATCCAGTTAAGCTATGATACTCCAAAGTGTTATTTATCTTTTCCTGGATGGAGATAATTCAACATTTCCCAGTCCATCTGCTTTGTGGAATAAATTTTAAATAAAATTGTGCAGATTTGATCTTTATTTTTACTTTTTCTTTCTTCATTGTAATGATCTGAAACTGAAAGGTATCCAATCAATATGTAATTGGGATTGAGTTAAAATAAGCAATTTTCAATGGTAGGATTTTGGAGCTCTATGATAGAGTTGCTATCATGGAATGAATTTCAGCTAAGACTGAGAAATGAAAAGTTGGAGCCGGAAGAGAAGGAACTTCCCTTGTGGAGAGAGAACTACAAGTGAAGTTTCCTTTGTTGGCAAATGTTGTATGAAATAATCCATAAATTATCACATGGATGAAATTGGGCACATTCAGTAACAATTGGGAGGTTAACAGAAAAACCACTAACCCCAACGGTCTCCGAGTGGTTTTCATCTTGCTTTTTTTCTCTTTTCTGGACCAAATAATCTGGTTCTGTGATCATATTGCTAAAAGATGGTGACTTGTCATGTCTTACATACTTTGGTTGAAAGGTTAATAAAATCATTAATATAAAAATGTGGTCTCTAATTCATGTCCACTGTTATTAAACCTGTGCTGAGATCACTGTTGTATTTTATGTTCAATTTTCTATGTACTTCTCTCTCTCTTTTTTTCTTTTGATAAAAATTGCATATGTTCCTGGTGGGATATCCTGGAATGGCTAAGTCAAGTTAATTAGCATATGCATTGCCTCACATACTACTTATTTTTTTTTTTTTAATGGTGAGAACACTTAATGTCTACTTTCACAGCAATTACCAAGTATACAAAACAAAGCTTCTTAGAAAAGTAAGCTATTTAGGCATTGAGGCTGAAGAGACTAAAAATGATCCTAGGAGTGAGTTAGAGGTCATGTATGTGTGCAGAAATGTATGTGTTCTGCATGAATTTGTAGTTAAGGATGTGTGTAGAGCTTCATAAGAATGTTCTGGCTTCAATAGTGAGACTGCTCTTCAAGTAGTTAAGTATAGGCCAGGAATCAGATTCGTATGTCTGGATTGATGGATGATCTGTATCTCCAGCTGCTGCTACCTTAGTCTGGACATCTCAGCACCCCTAATTGTTCAGGGTTTAATGTGCACTTCTTAGGTGTCAAGAAGCATGTGTGCTGTGAGATAAGGGCACACCATTCTAGCTGTGGCCGTCCAGGTGCTGTCTAGATATGTTGGAGATGGTGACATCATTCTATGCCAATTGTCTGAAAGTACAGGGAAGAAGAAGGATTGTTTTATGCAAAAGGAAAAATCTGACTGAATTCTCTGCTACTGTGAAGTTAGCTTATGTCTATTGTAGAAACGCAGTGTGGAATTAACCGTTAAAGCTTTCCCATCCAATTCTCTTTACAGAATTCTAAACTGCATATCCAGTATGGGCTTTTATCCCTCAAGAGGAGGGGAAATCACTCCTCAAATAATAGCTTTTTCTGTCTTTGGATAGTTTAAATCATTAGATAATTTTTGTATCAATTGAACCAAATGAATATTCTTTTACTTTGTTTTCCATTGGCTTTTGCTTTCCTTTGGAAGTCAAGGCAGAACTAATATGTCTCCTGTTTCATGTGATAACTCTTCTGATATTTGTGTTTAAAATGTCAAACTTGAGTTCACCGAGTGGACTAATCTCCAGGATAATCACCTGGCATTTCCCTTTCTTTTCAAAGAGCTTCAGATTTTCTATAACTTCTTACAGGGGGGTTCTCCAAAGTCAAGCACAGAATTTTAGAGAAAAAAAATATTAATCTTGCCTAAATTTGCACTAGTTTATTGGAGATTATTGACTCCTATTAATGTAATTTTCAAGGGCTGACTTAATCTGTCGTTAAATCCCTTTTATTATTGTGCTATATGTGGGCTTACTGAGCATGTCTTGTGCTTCTCCAGCAACATGGAAACCAATGGGTCTAGTGAGTCAGAAGCTCTGGGGGTGGAGTCCAGGCTCCATAGGTGATTCTAATGAGCAATCAGTATTAAGAATCACTGATCTAAGTTAGTAAAAATAATCATATTGAGCCCAACACTGTTAAAAGCATAGCCGTATGCCTTATCCCTTAGTCACTACAGATCCGGAGGTTGCTGCTGGGCCATTAAACACTCATTGCACTGTCCTTAACTAGTTTCAATTTCTATAATTAATGGACCTTGTCACCAACACAATATTTGTTTAATTATGTTGTATGACTGCTCCTGGTCTTAATAAGCAGAAATGCCTTTAAAAATTTTATTCTAGTCCTGGTTCAGATGACTTTTATATGAAAGCAGAAGGATGAAATGAATTACTGAATGTTGAAGATTCCTTTCCAAGTCATGTTTCTATGATTCTTGCAAACCACTTAGTCCCATGTTTGATATTTCAAACACTCTTGTAGACAAAAGACCACAAAAACGCCATTGTCCTAAGCAAGACATTTTTGAGGTTAGGAGCACAAACGGGCAGATTCTCCTTATAATGTTTTGCAGAGAAAGCATTGTTCATATTTTTCTAGAGAAAAAGAGAAGCTAAAGGAATATTTGATTTATTCTTCTCTCTTGAATTCTGATATGAGAAAATCAGTAAACTGCCTGTTATGCTAAATAATGTGAAAAATCTATATTTATGTTAGTGTCCAGTTTTTTTTTTAAATCATTTTTCTGGGCTATGTACTAGAAATTATTGAGTTGGCTTATGAATTATGAACATTGATGTTAACTCTTTTTTTATATAAATGGAATTACTTTACCTACTGTGAATTTTGTATTTTTTCCAATTATTTCTATTGGTCATGTATTGAATAATTATTTAATGTTTATAACTTGGCAAATGCTCTAGAGACTTAAAGTATAAATTCAGGTATCAGCCCTTTGAGAGTTTACTATCCTCTTGGGATTTTTAGATTATTTTATATCTGTACATGAAATAACAGTATAAGACATTGTAAAGTTAAGTATGAAAATGAGTGATGTCAGACTTATAAATAACATCTTCACTGTAACTGGGTGAGGAAGACAATTTTCTCAGAAAGGATGAATTTTTTTTTCTTGAAGTAGTTCACATTGATAATAAATGTCTTATTAAAATATTAAGGAATGGTAAAATGCACATTTCATTTATGTGGTATAAACAAGGGCTGACTTAGTTTGAAATCCTAACAATTTGCACTGTACCTTGAATTTGATCTGAATTTGGGAAACCATTAAGCTACTCAAAAAGCCAGGTGCCTTTCACCTTGATGCTGATCTAAGTCTAAACTAGGTGAAGGAAATGTGCTCATTGAAAAGTACTTCTGGAATATGCTGGAACTGAATGTTTTGAATCTGAAAGGCAGTTAAATTTTGTTTGCTAAATTCACATGTGGATTATATATATCATTATTAAAACCAATATTTAAGATATTTTACCCTTAGGAATAGTTCTGAATTTATGTTTTACCAAAAATAGTTATAAATTCCTGAAACTTTTCAGGGTCTGCATGTTATTGCCTGTTCAATGATGCCCATGCATTTTGGCCAGGTACCTTTTTATAGGGGATTCCTTCTGTTCCCTGCTTCCTTCTCTTGCTGCCACACTCCCCCTTGCATCCACACACCTGTGGAATCTCCTTAATGGTTCCTTTGTTTAACTTTGTACTTGATCCAATCGTCATTTACCAGAGCGTAAGTTTGAAATGTATGAAAAGAAATCTATGATTTTTCAATTTTTTTTCTACTCAATATATTTTTCTTAAATAATTGAAGAAAAAACTCCAGAAAAATATCTTCAGTGAATCAAAAGGACACTGTTTATAGCCAAAGTCCTGGAGTAAGGCATTTCGGTATTTCACCTTTGACATTGATTCAGCTCCATGGTCTCTTGGGGAAATCACATACCTCTCAAGGTTCATAATCTAACCTGCACAAATGGAACTTTCCTGGATTTGTACTAATTTAACTTAATTATTTTCAGAGGCTTTTGAAAAAGTTGCATGTGACCTTTCCTATATCACAGCGATTTGTGCCCATGAAAATTCTTGGGTTATTTAATACTCTGCTTCTTGAAGTGTGGTCTCCAGACTTGAGACCAGCATCATTGACTTCACCTGGAATTTGTTAGAAATACAGACTATCAGGCCCCACCACAAAACTACAGACGTAATATTGCATTTTAACAAAATCCACAAATGATTCATCTTGCATGTTTGAGTTTCAGAAGCATTGGATTTACTTCAGTTAGGCGTGCCCTGAAGATTTTGGCAAAAGCATAGAGCAGGGGAGGGGAAAAAAGTATTTAATTACCTACCAAGCACAATGCTAAATAATCTACATGTATTATCTCTTTTGATCTTCGATTTCACTCTGCATGGTAGATAATGTTATGCAAATTTCACAAGAAGGGGAAACTAAGGATAGAAAGGATTAAATTGCTTAGTGGTAAAATATGGAGTCATCTTTTCGACGAGGAATCCAAACCCTTACTTTTTCTGTTACTTGTACCTCCTGGAACAATTGAGGCTCATTAGAGATTTTTAACTGGATTTTTTTTTTCTTTATGGTAAATATGACTTAGATATTTTTGGGGGAAATGTATTCAAGAAGGCCTTGAAGTTTTTCTGAAATAAGGTTTGTGAGCAGAGTCTTTCTTTTTTAATCTATGCATCCTGAATTTAAGGTTTAAAGTGTCTTGTTACACATGTAACTCCTTTTTGTTTTCCTATAGAAAATTTATTATTGGTACATTATAATTCTATATAGTAGTGGGATTCATTGTTAAATGTTCATAGATGCACATGATGATATAACAATACAATTTGGTCAGTTTCATTCCTTAGTTCCTCCTCTTTCCCTACCTTCCTGCCTACCCTGGTCCTCTTCCTCTGTTGTCTCACTTGAATTTTCATGAGACTCACCCCACTTACCTACCTTTTTCTGTTTAGTTTCTACCTATGAGAGAAAACATATGAACATTGACCTTCTGAGTTTGGCTTATTTTACTTAACATAATGCTTTCAGGTTCCATCCATTTTCCTACAAATGACATAATTTCAGTTTTCTCTATGGCTGAATACATCGTTGTGTATACATACCACATTTTTAAAATCCATTCATCCACTGATGGACACTTAGGCTGGTTCCATAATTTGGCTATTGTGAATTGTGCTGATATAAGCATGGATATGTCTGTATCACTATGTATGCTTATGCTGACTAATTCTTTAGGATAAATACAGAGGGGTATATAGTTGGGTCATATCGTGGTTCAATTCCTCTTCTTCTGTCTACTAAGAACTGATTTCCATTGTGGTTGTACTAATTTACAACCCCTCCAACAGTGTATGACTTCTTTTTTCCTCCCCCATCCTCTCCAGCATTTATTATTTGTATTCTTGATGGCTGCCATTCTAATTGGAGTGAGATGAAATCTCAGTGCAGTTTTGATTTACATTTCCCTGATTGCTAAAGATGTTGAACATTTTTTCATATTTTCATATTTTGGTTGACCATTTGTATTTCTTCCTTTGAAAAATGTCTGTTTCCTTCATTTGCTCAATTTTTGATTGGGTTATTGTTTATTTGTTGGTAAGTTTTTTGAGCCTTTCTATGTATTCTGGATATTAATATATATATCCAGAAGAGTAACTGACAAAGGTTTTCTTCTATTCTGTAGGTTCTCTCTTCATACTTTTATTTCCTTTGCTGTCATCTAAATTTGATGTCATCCCATTTAACAATTCTTAATATTATTTTCTGAGCTTCAGGGGCCCTATTGAGGAAGTCATTGCTTGCACTTGTATGTTGGAGTGTTGACCTACATTTTTTCCTAGCAGTTGTATAGTTTCTGGTCTCATTTCTAGGTCTTTGATCCATTTTGATTTGAGCTTGTGCAGAGACATAGGAATCTAATTTCAATCTTTTTCATATGGGGATTCAATCGTCCCAGCACCATTTGTTAAAAAGGCTGTCTTTTCTCCATGTATGTTCTTGGCACCTTTGTCAAGGATCGGATGACTGTATCTGTGTGGGTTTGTCTCTGTCCTCTATTCCTTTCCATTGGTCTCTGGGTCTCTTTTTATCTAGTACTTTGCAGTTTTTGCGTAACTCTTTCCGTTATGGCATGTCTGTGTTCCCTTCTTCCCTATTTCCTAGTGGGGGCTTTTCTTTAGGTCTGGAATCAGCAAATTTTGTAAAAAATACTTGGGTATCATGGACTATACTTTAGCTTTCAGCCTTTCTGGGTTTCACTGTCCTTACTAAGGGTGCAGGCAAATCATTTTGCTGGAAACTATTGTGGGAACAGAGTATCTAAAACAGAGCTTGGCATCTTTAGTACCTATAATTATAAACATTAACCATTTGGGAAAAACTTGTTACTAAAAAACACCTCAGGCCACAGATCTCTAGGTTTTACTTCCTCACCCCTTAAAATTGTAATTTACAGTGCTACTGATGATCTCTCTGCTGTCTAGAGAAAGGGCAGAGTCGAGTTTCTAACCTTTAACTGCCAGATGGAGTGGATTGGGTGGAAGACTGTGGAAGAGGAATGTATGGGGAAGAAGAATATGAAGGAAGTAGGATGAGATGGCAGAGAAGGTTTGGGAACTGCAGCTAG
Source organism: Glaucomys volans (assembly GCA_020662805.1). NCBI lineage: Eukaryota > Metazoa > Chordata > Mammalia > Rodentia > Sciuridae > Glaucomys > Glaucomys volans. Next base: position 398,898 of record JAJEJO010001205.1, read on the forward strand.
GAGCCCCCATTCATTCATTCATTCATTCAAGGAACAGGAGAAAGGATCTTGTCTGCTTTGTTTCGAAGCAGCTTTGTATATGGTTGTTATTCCTAGCTGGCCTCCCTAGTGATGCTCTGGTGGATTATTAACTGTTCAATAAACCAATCACCACAGTTACTTGCTCTGGAGTCTGTTACTTAGAATTGCTCCTGTGAGAAACTGCTCAGTTGCAAATCAGTTCAGCAACTTAGAGCATCTGTCCTTGATTGGAGACTCTATGATCTCATCATGGCAGATCTTGTTCTGCTCAACAACTCACATGGTTTCTTCTTGAGTCTCTGTGTTGGTGCCTATTTTTATGTATGCCATTAGGGAACCCCACTGTCAATCTCAAAGCAAATTTTGGGTACTCTATTTAATTTAGAACATTTCAAGCATAACCTCCAAATTTGGTGAAAATTTATCAAACCCTTTGTGCCTGTTGGGATCACTGAAAATAAGACTGACACTTTATTTATAAATTATAATTATTGTTGTGTGTTAATGATACTTTTAAGGGTCTTCTCACTCCCGTCTTGGCCCTCCTCCCTTACCAATGTAGAGCATTTCCCTTCCCTATTTTCTAGCCAGTTCTTTATTCTCTCCCTCTGGACACTTCACTCTTCGAAAGAAAACCACGAACAAAACCCACAAAGACAGGTGTTGTGGGTGTATTCGAATTTAGATTTTGATTAATTGCCACCCCAGGCAAGGGGGTACAGCAGGGTCCCAGTTGATTGCAGTACTCTGTAGCGGTGGGGCCTCACAGCAGCGGGCACTTCCCCCCGGATCCCTTGGGTTCAGAAGAAAATTGCAACCCCTGAGGTGGTGTTATTTATGTAGAACCCTGGCGTAAGCAGAGGCGTCCCAGGAAGGATTAGTGTGTTGTTATAACCTCTTGGCCCTCTGGGAAGTTCTTTATAGGTGCTTTTCTTCTTGACTGGACTTTTCTATTGTGCCTTTTTTATTGTCATAAACACTGAAGTCCTGCCCAAAATTTGGCCTAGTTCCTAGATTGCACAGCAGCGTGTGAGCATAGTCTAATTTTTAGTCCTAATAAACAATGCAGCTTGTATGTGCTATAGTTCCCAAACTCCTTTGCAGTTCAGGAAATAGCCTGAGCAAATTAGCCCCCACGTCAGTTCAAAGAAGTGCCCATCTGCTCATAGACCTCTGAAGCCCTGACTGAGATGGGCCAGTCAGCCAGAGCTGGGGGCCTACTCTCCAGCAGATGCTGGATCTACAAAGAGGAGGCTTGGACAAGCTCTGGCAAGGCAGAAATAGGAGGCACACAGATGGTTAGAGATGCCCATGAAAGTTCCACGAAAATGCAACCTTCACTGCCTTTCCTTTGCTCTTTTGTATGCCTTTTTCTTATCTCTCTGGAGAAAGTATACACTTGATCTCTCTCTCTTCCTCTAATTTTACAGGTATTTTCAGTCCTTTTTTTCAGATGTCACAAAAGAAAGTTAACATTTTGTTTGAAACTGCCTCAAATGTTGTAAGCATCTAAGCATCCTGGAGAAAAAAATAATAGCATGATTAAATTAATCTCAAAGGGAAATTTGATTTGTTCCCCTGGTAATTGTCCAAGATTAGTTCTTTGTAGACAAATCACTATTCATAGGACATTTACTAGTTCTAGAACAGTCTTTCAGATGCTGGAACACTAAACCAGGGCTGGGGGGTAGAAAAGAGAACAAGGTTTGTGACACTGTCAGGCAGTTTTGCTTTGGGGGAAGAGGGAGGCCTGGATGCCTCCCCTGGCCCCTGAAGTCTAGAGGGGAAATGAGCTCCCCAGCCAAGCCTGGCAGAGCACTCCCTCAGTTAAGAGGACTGGAAGTGGCTGTTCTTGCTGATGGGATTAATGTGAGCCCTTCACTGGGCTTTGTCTTAAGGAGGTTCTGGTTTTTTAGGGTGAAGGCTGAAGTATGAGGGTCAGTGAGTTCATTAATAAAGAGACATTTGAAGATTTCTCATTTCTGATGCATTTCCGGGAAACCTGTTCCATTTGGGAACACACAGGACTCCATGTGACTTTGTTCTCTAGGCAATCCTCACAACTGCTATAAAACTCGGTTTCCTTATCTGTAAAGTAGTAGTGAAATAGTGACAGCTTATTGGAGTTTTTGAAGACTCCTTGAGATGATATATGTGCAGTGCTCAGTATGGGTAAGCATACGGTACCTCTTGGCTGGTGGTATTGTACGACACAGAAAAACCATTACACAGAAAGCCACGTGTTGTCCATTCTGTGCCCAAGTCTTGGTGAACATGGGTCATCCTCATTTACTTTGACCATAAAAATAATTAGTCTGCTGTCTTCAAGGTTTTTGAGCATGTTCCCTATTTGTCAAGAGAAAATAAATCTGTATGTCAACATTTCTATGAATACATGCATAGATTGTCTTTATCATAAATATAGCACATTTCGATGCACACATATAGATATGCATGATATACACATATGCATGCACATGCATATACAAATATACACTATGTGCACATATGCACACACATACATTGTATGCACACATACACATGTACACATATATTTATACATTGTCATTACTGTTGTAATGTCATTACTATTGTAATTGTTATTACATTTATCTATAGTACATACATATCTACAGTAAAGACAATCTGTACATTCAACATTAGTAATCTTAATTTATACATTTTTAGTTAAAACATACATTCTTTTTTTCCCCCTGCTAGCCCAAAGGATTCATTTGGGTACCCTTGGAGGATAGGCAATCCTGGAGGATGAGTCACACACATCTAAACCTCTCATTGGGTGGGATAATCCTGTGGTTGCATTAGCCTGGAAAGTCAAGCAGGGAGGTTTCTTTTTTTTTTTAAATATATTTTTAGATGTTGATAGAACTTTATTTTATTCATTTATTTATATGTGGTGCTGAGAATCAAACCCAGTGCCTCACACATGCTAGGCAAGTGCTCTACCACTCAACTGCAACCCCACCTAAGGGAGGCTTCTCAAGGGAGTTTTGAAAGGCCAGGTCCTCCTGTTCTGTTGCTCACTGTTTTCACAGCAGCAATCACTTACTTAAACTGTGTCATCAGTTTGCAAGTTTATTTTCTTATTACTGCCTCTCTCTGTACAACTGAAATGCAAACTTGTTTTATGAAGGTAGAAACTTTATTCCCATCTGTAGCCCTGGCTCAATAATGTAGTGCCTGACATGTGCCCTTCACAAAGATAAGTTGGATAACTGGGGAAATGTTTGGGGAAATGTGCCCTCTGTACATTGCCTCTCCATACATAATTTTTTCTCAAGGCTAGCAGCTCAGGCTCAAGAGAATGTTAAGATGATGATGAGGATTGTAGCTGATGTCTATTGACAGTTCTCTGCACAGCCTCTTCTATGACTGATGCAAGCCCAGGCGTGTTCATCCACGAGAATCCCATCTCTTCATTCCCCTAGCCCTGAACACTGTGGACTCCACTCTAGGCAACATTTGATTACTGCTGAGAAACTGAGTTTCTCCTGGTATCAGTGAGGCACCAGACACTGGATCTCCAGCCCATTTACCCCATACATGCATTCTTCTGGGATCTTTGCATAAACATGGTGTTTCACATATTTCCTGAGTGGTGCAAATGCCTTTTGGCCACTTCCTCTTTTATGCAAGAAGTCTGTGGACACAGTTTGTTTTTGGTTTTAATTTTATGATTTAGAGATAATCTCTCCCTTAAAAGTCAGGATTATTTCTCTCCCTGGAATCTTGATTGTATCATAACTGTACTATATCTGCCTCCTCTTGTGGCAAGAAAAGCTAGACATTTCCCCCTCAAGCTCTGGATGGTTACTTTTTATAGCTGTCATGACATAAAAATGTCTCATCAAGTGAGGAAAGAGTGCTGAGACTGTAGTACTGATTGCGAAAGCTCCTGGGGTTTGGCCTGTGGGATTTACAGATGCAGGCAATGTCCCTGGTCAACCGCTAAACATGAGTTTAGCCTTCCATGATGCATTCTTTAAGACAAAAGTAGAGATAAAAGTAGACTGTTATATGAGAACATAAACTGATCTTGAATGTATTGATGTTTTGTTGGTTGGAAAAGTCCATATTTAGGGCTAGCCTCAGGACAAGCTTGATCTAGTTTCTTTCTGTGCATTTCTTAGCTGTATTTTCAGTCTCAAGTTAATTCTTGGCACCCTTCCTACTCATGACCCCAAGATGCTAATTAGACCTCAAGGGCTACTTGTTTTCAGGTGGGAATAAAATAGGAAAGAGAAAGCCTAAATTTTTAGCAAGTTCCAGAATTGACAGGTCATGTGCTAGCCTATGAACTCAAAATTGTAATTATGAGGATGAACCATGTAGTTGGCTTGTTAACCCAAGCCTGGCCCTGGAGTTACAGATGGGAGTTGAGCCTGTCCAGAAGGAGCTCTGTAAGTTGAGGGAAAAGGGAAGATAGTCAAATGTGTATCAGAGTTGTACTTAGAGTACTGAGGTTCATTTTAAAAGTCTCTATTGGTTCTTTGTAGTTATACGTGACAGAAAAAAACATTTTGCATGATTATAAAAGCATGGAAAACATCTTGTTTTAATTCGGTCCCCAGTACCTTTTTCCTCCTCTCCTGCCTTGCTCCCTTTCCTCTGTTGATCTTTTCTGCCATTTACCCATAGTTATTTTTTAAAATTAATTTCTTTTGGATGTACACAATGGTGAGATTCACTGTCGTGTATTCATATATGTACATAGGAAAGTTATGTCAGATTCTTCCCATTGTCTTCCCTTTTCCTATTCCCTGCCCCTTCCCTTCATTTTTGCTAAGTTATTTTTTGTACTGATGTGTCTCAGACTCTCAAAATATTGGGGTAGATTTCCATTTCTGATTGAGGTAGCTGTTAGTGATGTCCATCAATGTTTCTAGCTTTTTTGTACATGTGGTAACTCTTGGTTAATGAGTTGTGAGCATTCCAGTTAAAACATTAACATATGGGGGTGAGATTCTTCAAAGTTTTCTCTTCCTCTTTGGAATGGCAACTGTAAGCATTTGAAAGCATGGTTGGTCTTGTCAGTAACAATGGTGAGAGGACTCATGTTAGACAAGTAGCCTGAGCAAGAAATAGACGTATTGGATGAAGCTATGAACATTTTGGAGTTGTTAGCATGGCAGGGTTGGTTTATCCTGACTAGTACATTGTATGTAGTAATTCCCTTGGATTATTTGGGAGTTGCTTAAAAAAAATCCTGTATATGTATAATTATTTTCATGTAAAATGCTTTAATTTAATATAAAATGGCTTTACATTTACAATCTCATCTCCATAATAGTTCTATAAATATATAAATGAGAAATATTATTAGCACTATTTTCCAGTGGGAAAATTGAGGTCAACTCCCAAATATTTCACAGCAGTGTTATTTTCTATTTCTTTTTTAAAGTAATACACTCCCATTGTGAGTAAATAGGAATCTTATTATAAAAAGAATGCTTTCTATTTTATTAATATTTTATTGATGGCCCATGTTTCAGTCAGTTTTTACCACTGTGACCAAAAGACCTGACAAGAACAATCAGAGGAGATAGTTTATTTTGGTGCTTATGGTTTCAGAAATTTCAGTTCATAGAGGGTCGACTCCATTCCTCAGGGCCCAAGGCAGGGTAGAACGTCATGGCAGAAGGTGGGGAGGAAAGCGCCTCAGGACTGGATGACCAGGAAGCAGAGAGAGAGCTCAGTTCACAAAATATAAAACCCAAAGACATGGCCCCCAGTAACTCACCTCCTCCATTACCCTGCCAGCCTACAGTCACCACTCAGTTAATTCCTACAGGGGATTAATGCACTGATTGGGTTAAGGCTCTCATCACGCAATCGTTTCACTTCTAAACCTTCTTGCATTGTCTCACACATTCTTTTGTGGGGGGAGCACTTCAATCTAAACCATAACATTTTGCTCCTGGGCCTCAAAAGTTCACGCCTATCTCATAAAATACAGTTAGTTCATTTTCAAGAGTCCCCATAGTCTGAACAGTTTTAGAATTGCCCAAAAGTCCAAGTCCAAAATCTTTGAGACTCAAGGCAAACTCTCAGCGCGAGCCCCTGTAAAAATCAAAAGCAAGTTACAAATGTCGAATATATAAAGGCACAGAGTATGCATTTCCATTTCACAAGAGAGAAACAGAGACATAGAAGAAAGACAAAGCAAGTCCAAAATACAGCTGGGCAAACAAGTTCTGTAACTCCATGTCCAGGGGCACATGACATCCTGATGTTGTCTCGAAAGGGCTTTTGTAGCTCTGCCCGGTGGCCTTCCTGGATGCAGCCCACATGGCCTCTTTGTTGGCTTGTCTTTGCTTGGTTCCTGCAGCTTTCTTTGGCAGACATTCCATGTTACTGGCATTTCTTATTTTAGGGATCTCCACTGCAGCTTCAGCTTTAGCTTCCCCGACACATCTCCATGCATTGTCCTTTTAGGGGCTGCTGACTCTACTGTACTTTGCCTGGCCTCTCAGGCCTTCCTTCAAAATCTTGGTGGAAGCCTTCATGGCACCTAACTCTAGCATCTTGTAATCCTGCAAAACCAGCATCATGTGGTTGTTGCCATCTCAAGCAGTAGTCAAGCCTCCAGGGACTATGGCTTCAGCAGCCTCTGAGGGCCTGTGTGGCTGAGCATGGTGAACATCTTCCTAGGTGCCCCTACACAAGCAGAGAGCCCCCATGGTCTCTTCTCAAAGCAATTTTACTTTCACACCCTTGAGCTTGAGATGGGTGTGGTCTTGCCAATTCCTGAGATGCCCACAAGTCATCTTTCTTTTTGTCTCTGGGCAAAGTCTTTAACGTTTTTTTAGTGGCTATAATGTCTTCAACAACCACAACTTCCTTATTCTCAGTTTTACTCAACAGTTTTCTGGTCAAACTGCAAGTTTTTTGAATCTTTCTGCTTTGCTTTCTGCTCCTGATTATCACAATAATGTGACTAAAAGCCACCAGCAATATCCATGCCATCTCCTGAATTCTATGCTGTCTAGAAATTTCTTCTACCAGATTAAGAAGTCCATCACCTATAAATTCAGACTTAGAGACGGTCTCAGGACACAGGCAAAATGTGGACAATTTCTTAGCCAGAATGTAACGTGAGTGGCCTCTAGTCCAATTTCCAACAGAGTCCTCCTTCTCCTCTGAAATCTTATGAGACCACGCTGTACTCTCCATAGTCAAATCAATATTCTGATCTTCTGAGTTCCCACCAGAATTGCCCATTAATCTCTGTTTACAATAATCTGAAACTTCTCCAGCTTGCATTGCTAAACATTCCAAAATTCCTCCCACAAATTCCAAAAAACTCCAAAAGCTTCTGAACCACATGGTCAGGTTAGTCACAGCAAAAACACCACTACCTGGTACCAATGTCTGTTTTAGGCACTGCTTTTTCACTGTTATGACCGAAAGACCTGACAAGAACAACACAAAGGAGGAAAAGTTTATTTTGGGACTCATGGTTTCAGAGGTGCCAGTTCATAGATGGTTGGCTCTATTCTTTGTGTCCTGAGGTGAGGCACAAAGTCATGGAGGAAGAGTGTGGCAAGGAAAGTGGCTCAACACATCATACTTGGAGAAAGAGAGATTCCACTCAACAAGGACAAAATATATACCCCAAAGGCAGGCTCCTAGGGACCCACCTCCTCCAGCCACACCCTACCTGCCTGCAGTTATCAGTTAATCCTTATGGGGGGAATTAATGCACTGATTAGGTCAAAACACTCATACCGGGTGTGGTGGTACACGCCTGTAATCCCAGCAGCTCAGGAGGCTGAGGCAGGGGGATTGCGGGTTCAAAGTCAGCCTCAGCATGGGCAAGGCACTAAGCAACTCAGTGAGACCCTGTCTCTATATAAAATACAAAATAGGGCTGGGGATGTTGCTCAGTGGCCGAGTGCCCCTGAATCAATCCCCAGTTCCAAAAAAAACAAAAAAACAAAAAAACACTCATAACCCAATAATTTCACCTCTAAACTTTCTTGTGTTGTCTCACACAAGAGCTTTTTGGGGACTTCTCACCTCTAAATCATAACAGCCCATTTGAGGAATTTGTCATTTTTATTTTGCCCCCTCCCCCCAGTAGCCAATACTGAAAAGTGAAGGACTTTCACCACTGCTGCTTCTGTTGAGAAAGCTAAGATAAGGATGTGGTTAGGCATACTATTTGTCTGCACTGATCTTTGTTAGGGGCCAAGGGAATCATTCTTGAGGGGAATGGAAAGGGAATACAAGGAAACTGTAATCATACACCATCAATTAATAACTAGGACTCTAATTGAGGGGGTGACAGGAGAGGAAGAGATAGATGGATGTACTGTTTCCTTTGGTAAGAAAGTGGCAGCAGGCTTGAGAAGGGGGGTGGAGAAGGTGGGGTTGATTATACTGACAGCAGGGGAGACATCTGATTTGCATTGTGCTGGGGTGAAGAGGGTGGGCTGTAGAGGCAGAGTCCCTGAATTCAAATCCAGGCTCTATCATTTATAAGCTACATAACCTCATGTAAGTTACATAATCTCTTTAAATGTTGGATTTCTCTCCTTTATAATGGGGAGAGTACTTATTTCATAAGGATGTTCTGAAGTTAAAATGGGCTATGAAATGTAAAACTCTTAGAATAGTACCTATAAGGAGAGCTTGGTAAATATCTGCTGCTATTATTATTATTATTATTATTATTATTATTATTGTTATTATTATTATTATTATTATTATTTGTCATTCCTCTGCTACCACCCTGGTGGTG
>JAJEJO010001206.1:0-16408 GCA_020662805.1 Glaucomys volans
TAAAAGGAAAGTTGTCTTTCCTGAGAAGAGCAATAGCCAGTAGCAAGGATCTTTCAATAATATTTTAGAGGGAAACAATTTATCACTAAGAAAATGAACACTTTCTCACTAGAAACTTCAGAAGCCAGATCACATTGCCCCACCGCAGCAGGTGGTTCCTGGAGAACTGACAGTCAATAGGCTTCCAGAAGAGCAAACAGCAGAGGCCCTCCCAAGTTTCCGCACCTCTCAGCAGTGGCAAAGGAATCAGTTGTTTCAAGTACCTGCAGGGAAAACAAAACCCAGTACTTACTAATTTTCCAGTCCCACTGTTTCCACCTGTGCCTATGAGATACAAACACCACCACAAGCAAGTGCACAGAAAGAGCAGCAGTGAAACTGAAAAAGCAGGGACGAAAATGCCTTCTATCTGTAAAGGAAATGGTAAGGAAAACACAAGTTTTCAGAGCAATGGGTTCACAAGTCACAAAGAAATGCCAGTAATCATACAGCAGGTCCACTGATAAGAAAGCACTAATTTAAAGTTTTGTATATCTCTGGTTAACCAATCTCATATTATTTTCAGTTCTATTCATAGAAGAAGTAACTGCTTCCAGATTGTGGTGTCATGATAATAGAGTTTTGTTTCGTTTTTTTCAACTGCATAATAAAACACAAGTGTTTTTCACACTAGGAGTATATACATTAAGACCCACACTATAACTCTTAGAACCTATTATTGAAGAACAGAAGCAGGCTTCATGATGAACATGTTTCCCTATCTCCCTAACTCTACCATTTTGACTAAATTCATATTAATTGCTATTATTCCATTTTTAGTCTTTTAGCTATCAAACTTGTTTTGTAGAGTCCTCAATTGAGTTAAATTTTCTATCAAAAATTGAAATTCATGTTGCATTGAGATTGTTTAAAGACATTTTAACAGTCAGGTCCATTAAAGAGAGAAAATCCACACAAATAATTTGAAAAGAATTGTTATTATAAAATGGGACTAACTACTAAGAAGAAGTAAAGAGGATATTGGAATAGCATATATAAGGTTAAGGCAGTGTACTTCAGGGAAGGACTAAATTGGGAATAGAAGCTCCCCACTGTAGTCTGAGATTTGGTCTTCATAGAAAGGATATGTCTGTGGAACACTGGATGATAGAAAAATCTGCTAAGGTATCTCAGACCAAGGCAAGAGGGGAGGAAAACACTCACTGGGAATCACAGGGAAGCTCTCTAGGTCATTGTCCATTCCAGTCTGGTGAACTGTGCTAGGAAGCAGCCTGCTAAGTTGGTGATGAGACTATCTGGAAGGCTTCCCATTGGAGCATCAATCAGACTCACTAGGATACAGCCCACTGGGGAAACTCTAGGAAGCTGTTGCTGAGATGCTGATGAGAAGAATTATAAGTTCAAGATCCACCAATGTAGGATTTCCACAGAATCCCAAGCAGATTCTAACAAACTCATAGATGACCCAGATTTTTGCAATTAACTGACAAATTACTTCATAGTTTGGGATAGTGCATGGGTAAATAGAACTTAAATGGAAAACAACAATCTTATGGGAATGATGAGACATAAGAAAAGTTCAGATCTGCCAGATGACTGGCAATTGAAGATGAATTAATGTGATTTATTTCCTTTCAATTTTATAATAATTAGGAAAACATTTTAAAACTTCACCAGTTATCAAAAAACATCCTTATTTGTCCTACGTTATAATACTGTAGTTGGACCTTGCAAACATATTTTCTTTACTCACTGAAACAAGGTTAGACCTTGTTGTTGAAGGACACTGTAAGAAGGAGCAGCTTCCCATCTAGATCCTTATTCTTTTCTTTTTGCTCTTACAGAACTTCAGTCAATAGGAAGCTGACTGTAAGTAGCCAGTGATGTTTAATCTCCTTGCAAATGGCCCAGGATGAGGACTGCACTCTATACTAAGGGCAAAATCAAAATAGAGTCACATTAACAAAGACTAAAACTGAAATGCCATTAAATCAAGATAATAAATTAGTAGTTTAACCTCCTGCCAGAGCAAAAACCAACATTACTTTGAGAATTCAGTTTCTATAATGCATTATCCACAATATGCATAGCAGAATTCATCCAAAATTGCCTTATATTTAATAAAAGCTGTTAAATTTAAAGATGACCCAAATGTTGGAATTTACTGACAAAGAATTCCAAGAGCTATTATAAATATTTCAAATATCATAGGAGCGGGCAAATGAATAAATAAATACACAACATTGGTGGAGATATACAACGCACTGCTCAAAATATTACCAGAAAGTTTACAATTTAAAAAAATATCATCTAACATAAGACATTTAAAACAGTGCAGGCTGGATATTGCAAAAGAATCAGTTAACTTGAGCATTGCCTAGTACAATTATATTGTATTTCATAAATTTATTATATGCTATATATAATGTATGTATGTAAATTATGATCTATACATGCTTATCATAAAATATAAATATGAAATATGAATATTATACTATCAAGAATTACATTGAATTAAATGCAGATGCACAGAGAAAATATATTGGCAAATAATGAACTGCTATGCAGCCCATATGACTATAACAAATGCTCAAATATATATGTAGTTGGAAATTAAGAAAAAGAGGAAACAAAGTAGGGCAGAAATTTTTTAAAAAATGGGTAATTAATTTACAAATATGAAGAACCACAAAATTCAAGAAGTTCAGTCAAATTTAATTAGAGTAAATACTAATAAAGTAGTTAGAAATGTTGTACTTTGAAGATTAAAGTTAGAGAAATATTTGAAAGTAGTTAGAGGAAGAAGTACATTTTACCTGTGAAGAACAACAGGAAAAACATTTGACATGTCACATAAAGTAAAAACAAAATAATAATAATAACAATAACAAAACAAATATAGACTCCATAAAACAATTGAATCATATCTTTCAGGTGCTAAAATAAAAATGAATCTGTCTGCCTAAAATTTTATATCCAGGGAAATGCTATTTAAAAATAAAGGCAAAATACAGTTTCAGATAAATGAAATCTGCCAATTCAAACACATTTCAAAAATGTTATAGAAAGTTTACCACTTTTAGAAATAAAAATATCAGAAAGGAAAATTTAACACAGAGGAAAAAGTGCATAATGTAGAAAAAGGTAAATATTTAAGTGAATGGTAAATATTTAAGTGAATTTAAGTGAATTACACCTTCATGTAATTTTGGTGTCTTTATATAATCAACTAATATACAATAAAGTTTTGTGGGTATTATAAACATATAGAAATAAAATATGTGAAAATAAGAGTGATGGGATGGAAGATAAAATGGAATTATAATAGTATATGGTTCTTATACCATAAATATCAGAAGTATAGTTTAATTCTAACCCTCTCTGTTTCTCTCTCTCGCTCTAAAAATGACTAAAACAAAACAAAAGAGGTACCACTAGTAGAAGAATAAAGGCGATGAAGTTAAACCTAACTTAGCTTATCTACAGATATGTTAAAAAAAAACAAAAGAAACAAAAATCCAAAGGATAAAAAACAATCAAGATGGTAAATTGAAATACAGTCATAACAATAATTACATAAGCAAACAATTTATAAATCCCATTAAGATGTGAACATTGTCAAAAGTAAAATTTACTGCTTATAAGAAACCACTTTACATCTGAAGTCACAATTTAAATGAAAGTAAATTGTAGAAAAAAAGATATAAAATAGAATCTAGAGTGTTGACATAAATGTTGTACAAAGTAGATTTGAGGACAAGGAATATAAGCAGAGATAAAGAGGCAAGTTCCAATATGGTAAGGAAGTCAGTTCATCAAGGAATTGTTGCAATCTTACATACATATTCATAGATACATGGATTTAAAAATATTTTGCAACAATGAAGTTCAGAGAAATTAATGAAAACATAACAGAGATATCTCAGGTTCATGGATTTGGAAGACTCAGTATTATTAACATACATTGAGATTGATGATCATAATTAGTAACAATAATGTGTCAGTTCTTTGAAAATTGATTATGGTTTCAAAGCAACCCCATTAAAACTTAGGCACGATTTCTTGTAGAAATTGTGAAACGGATGTAAAAATTCACATAAAATGCTAAAAAAATATAGATTTTCCAAAATGACTTTTTAAAGAACAAATTGGAGGGTTAACATTACATAATTTTAAGATTGTTTCTAAAATGATTGTTATTTAGACTGTTCAGCATTGATTTAAGAATAACATAGATTTAAGAATAACATAGATTAATAACATACATATGGTTAATTAATTTTTGACAAATGTGCCAATTTAATTCAATAAGGAAGGATAATGTTTCCTTAAAAGCATTATGTTAAATGAAAGAGTTCAGACATAAGAAATTCTATATTGTATATACATGTACATTTTGTATTTCTTTTGCATGTACAAAAATCTAGAAAAGTTGAAAATAATCATTGCAAAAAGCAGATTAGTGATTATCAGAGCCTGAGATTAGGACAGAGATTTGACTGAAATTAGATAAGAGGAACACAAAATAACTTTCCCCACCCAGTGCAGAGTATCAAACCCAGATCCTTGTGCAGGCTAGGGAAGTGCTATACCCCTGGCCCTGAAAGCACTTTTTTAAGATAAAAGATATGTTCTATATTATGATTATGGTGGCTGTTACATGTCTCTATATATTTGATTAAACTAATTGAATTGTGCACTTAATATTATAGATTTTCAAAAATGAATTATATCTCATTAAAGATATAATCATATAATGTAATTAACCACATGGACAGAATCAAGGAGAGAAATTTATGACTATTGCAATATATGCAAAAAGAAAAATAATGGATTTGATAAAATTTGATAGTTTAATAAAACAGCAATAAATAATACAAGAACTTCAATGTGATTAATAAAAGCATGTACAATAATCTACAGTTAATATTAATCTCAATATTGAAGTTTGAAGTGCATTTTCTATATGATAAAGATAAAGGCAAGGATGCTTTCACCATTGTTCTGAAGATCCTATCAGTAAAAATTCAAAATAAAGAAATGAAGAACATGAAGATTGAATTTAATCTATGTGCAGTGGTGCAGACCTGAAATTCCAGCAACTCAGGAGGCTGAGGCAAGATTGTGAATTTGAGACCAACCTGGGCACTTTGTAGAATCTTGTCTCAAAAGAAGAAGAAGAAGGAGGAGAAGAAGGAGAAGAAAGGGGGTGGGGGAGGAGGAGGAGTGAGAGGGTGAGGAGGAAGAGGAGGAGGCAGAGGAGGAGAAGGTGAAGGACAGGGAGAAGGAGAAGAAGAAGAAAGTATTGGTGGCCTTGAGATGCAGCTTGGTGTTAGAGCACCTCTGGGTTCAATTCCCAGCACCACCTACACACAAACTCACAAATGGATTTAGCATCTTTTTATAGTATAAAACCAATTTATAAAAACAATTGCTTTTGAATATTAGAAGTGTACATGAGATCAGCCACACTTAATTCAATAGCCTAGCTGGTACATCCTTTTAGCTCGATGACTCCATTGGCACTTTAAAGCACAATCTTGTGTACTTTCTTCCAGATTTTACTATCTGTTCCCATTTCTGGACACAGTTTCTGTATACAGTTCCTGGACACACCTGCCACATTTCTTCCCATTCCATTTCTACTTGAAAATCTATCTGTGGCATCTCATGGGAAGGATGCCAAGTTTTCTAGCCATAAGGTGTTGAAATCCAGCTGAATTCAGATTGTATTCAATTCCAATACATTTGGGTAATCCACTCAGTTTCTAGGTAAAATATGTAAGAATGTCTATTGAGTTGGAAGCCACATTGTGATAGAAACAGGATTGCAATCGATAATCTGAGGAATGATGAATCTGAAGACATTAACATCTCTCTTTACTAGATTGAAACAACCCTTCTCCCCTTGCTGATGGATTCTTGTAGTTACCACCACAACCTTAGAGTTGGCAGTCACAGAGTAATCTATCTGCCACAGTTTTAGGTGTTACGTTGCATGTCTACCATTTATTCTTTGAGTTTTTCTTCTAAAATATCCAACATGGCAAATTCATTAGCAAAACACTATCCCAGATTGGTATGCCATACCAATTTGTCCAACATCTACTATGGTAATTCTATTGTTTGGGATGAATTGATTGCCTTTTTCAACTGGTGAAATGGGTTTTTCTATAAGGGTTACCTTTTTATACAAGTGAGAGAAGGCTCTAGAGACCACTGGAATAGTTATGCTAAGAAGACAATGTCATTTCCTCTTTTTATAAAGCCACCAGGTATCAATCTTGGGGGTTCTACAATAAAGACTTTACCTAATCTTGATTGCCTTCTGAAGATCCCTTTTCTAAAAATCATAGTGAGATTGTTTCTCTCCTCTTTTAATATTTCACAATGGAGATTACATTTCAGCACGAGGCAGTGGGCATAAGAATCATATTCAATACATAGCAATGATCATATCTCTCATTTTGACGAATTTTCTTTTTAGTGACTTTTTAATTTAAAGCATCTTCATCTCTGTAAATCTCACTGGAGAAATCTGAGTGGGGGTCATTTAGGTCCATGACTAGCTGAATAAGCACTGGAGACCGCTGATGGTGATTATTTTTTACCTGGTGACATGGGGAGATGTTTGCAGACACTGACATTGTCAGAATCCTTATCCTTTATAGCGGGTATTGCCCTGAAAAGTCTTGATTTTGTGTCATCCTTGATTAAGGAGAGGCTGTCCTTGTCTTCTCCTCAATGCGTGAGGCAGTTCTTTCTGTGGATTTCAAACTGACGTGTTTTTGAAAAATGGGTAGAAAGAACAACTTCTCTGCCAATCTTTTCTCTTCCTTTCCCCAGGTTTGTCTCACTTGAAGAAATGCAGATACTGATCTTAAGTCAGTGGGAAGGTTCAGAGTTATTTAGAAAACTGTTTTTAATGTATGTTGATGAACAAATCCTAATGACATCCATGATTGTGGAAAAGAATTCTTCCAATTTGTCATCTGATTGGCAAATTTACTTCATATTTCTTGCTGTAGTTCTACTCTTTTTAAACGCATGCAATTCAAACTAACTCATTAAATTCTAGTTTATCTTCTCTGTGTATATTTTGAAGTAGTATTTTTCTCCTTCATTATCTAACCAGGTCATTACATGGAGACTATTCTACAATATCATTTGTGTGTGTGTGCAGCAGCTATTTTATAATGCCTACAAATATTCTTTTCCATCTATTAATTTTTTAAACCATCAATATAATTAAATTTAGAATGTCAAATTTTTGGTATTTTACAGTTATATGATTATGACTCAGATGACCAAAAAAAAAAAAAAATCCAAATACATGGCTAAAATAACTCCTTGAATTTCTCCTAGGGAAAAATCATGGGTATCTATAAAAATTTAATGTTGTGAGGGTTGATCTCTATATATTTTCTGTTTGTAAATATTTCAGCATATTCTAAAGGCAAAACATGATGGCAAACTACATAATATCATTCACACTGTGTGAAATAAATTGCGGGTGTGACAAAAAAGGATATAGAAAAACATTTAATTAAGCATTTAAAGATACGGAAATATTGATATGTGTTAAAAAGTGAAAATCAGGTTGCACATAATTATGTGGGCTGTGTTTTCAATTTATTTAATGCACATATAGAAAGTTTTATTAGTAATGAAAAGATTACTAGTGATGAGATTGTGATAGGTTTTTACTTTTCTTATTTTTTATGCTTTCTAAAATTTTACATGAACACTTTTTTTTTTAAGAAACAACTAGATAAAGCAATTTGTGTGTCAGGATAATGGAAATTCAAAGCAAATAAAATTATTTGAAATTTGTCTACTTTTTAATAAACATAAGCAGGGCCGTTTTATCCTTTAATGGTCAGTTGATCTCTGCCATTATTGCTGCTCTTACAAGGATTTTTTTTTCACTTCTTTTATACGTATATGTATGAATATGCAAATTCTACTTTGTGTACAACCAGAAAAATGATAGTTGTACTCCATTTGTGTACAATGAACTAAAATAAAATAAAAAAAATTAAAAAAAGAAGGAAATGAACTGTATGCAAATTTCTTCACACAAGCAAGAAGTTCATTAAACCAGTAAGCCCTGTCTTCTTCGGACAACCAGGAAACTTCCTAAAGGAGGAAAAGGAGGATCTAAATTAAGAAAGGGACTCCACAGCAGTGCTGGGGACTTCTTCAAGAAGAGTGTCTTTACTTCTTCCAAGGAGTCTTTCTCCTTCCCTCTATTTCTGCCTGCCTTCCTTCTTTTCTCCCTTTTCTTCATTCATCTTTTTATTATTCCTTTCTCAAGTACTTTATTGAGTTCCAACTATGTTCTGAGCACTGAAGATACAGGCAAGGCCTCCATCTACATTCTTTTGGAGGAGAAAAGACAACAAATGCTAACCAATAAACAAATAAGAAAATTATTGCTGGTAAGAAGTGCAAAAATGAAAATAAAACCAGATTACAATTAGTGACTAGCAGAGGGATTTGAGGGAATCTGATAGAACTTAGGAATGAGTGGTGGAGGTGCTCCTCTCAGAAGAGCAAACATTTGGTAAGATCTCTGAAGATAGATCTTGAGGTCAAATATTCCAAGTACAGATGCTAAGCAAGCACTAGGGAAGAGTGGTACAAGATGGGTTAGGTCAGGAGAACTGGGTAGCTCATGCCAGATCTTCATATTATTCTCAATAAAATGGACATTCCTTGGAGCATTTCTAGCAAGGGTGTCAAGTGAAATGATGCATAATTTAAAAGCTGCATTGGCTATTGAATCAAGAATGAATGAATCCTACCTGGCCAGCAGAATGACAAGGTGCAATTAGGATGCTATTGCAGCACTCCAGATAGGAAAGGGCACACATCATATCTAATGTCAAATAAACTCAATTATTCCCTTGTTTCTGTCCTCTTTTTGTTTCTAACTTAGTAATCATTGCCTTTCCTTCTCTCAACTGTTCTGTACTTCATAGCTTCTGTGAGCTCGTAAATTTTGCTTTCTGTGATCCTTCATTCTCAGGTTTGATTTCTGCCTGTAAGCCCTGATTACACTTTCTCCCTTCTCTGTATGCATCTATTTAGCATCAGCTCCCTCCACTAATTGCTCGGTTCCCTCCAAGCAGACATCCCAGAGAAAATCAGCTTAATTAAGCCTACCTTTGATAACAGGCAACATCATGTGTTCCTGGACTGCCTATTGATTACTGTTGAATTTGAATTAAGTATTTGTTTCTGGTTTGGCCAACTGGGAGCTTAGTCAAGTTTTACAAATCATAACCATCTTGGGGGATGTCCTTATCAGGAGCTGTAAATAGAATGGTTTCATTTCAATGGAGTCCTGAGAGTATAGGACATCAGAATTGGCATGTTAGTACAGCTATGTATCATTTTGTTTTGGTTGATTTGTAGATATTTCAACTAAGAAATCCAATAAATAAAAAGAATTTTGAGTATAAGTGCTATATGACCCACAAATAAGGGGAATAAAGTAACAGACTTGGATTGAATGTGTCTGTGTGTGTATGAGAGATCCAATTGGTAAACTACACTGTACACTGTTCAAGAGAAAGCCTTATTGCTTTGGAAGTCTGATTGAAGAGTTGATTGAAATAAACTTCTAGCTATTTTCTTCCATGAAGATTGAAAATTAATTTTAGTAAATTTTTAGATTCAACTAAAGCTAAAATTGGTAATCCATATAAATTTCACAAGTATTGAAAAGAATTTTGAAACTTGTATTACACCTAGGACTGTTTTTTAACCAGATTGGTTAGTAAGGGTGAAATGTTAGGTATTAACACTTAAATTTATGACTGTACCATTTCATTCAGTGCCTTACTCTGTGAAAGAATCACATGAATGACTTCTAGTCAGTTCATTTTTTTCATATCATTGGAGTTCTCATTTAGAGATTTTCTAAGTACACATAATAACATCTAAATTGTTTTCCGAGAAGTACTTAAGGAAATAAAAATAAAGCAGCAAAAAATGAGGGAAGATTATTTTTAAAAGTGCTGGTAATTTGTTTAATGTGATAATTTGGTAACAAATTTTGAGGCTATTTCAAAAAGCAATTTGTTTTAAAATATTGTATCTTATTTAGAGCCCAAACATAATGGTAGAATCTCTTGCACATGGAAGAAAGGATAGTGCTAACTTATTTATTAGTTCCTATTTCTTAGCCAAGACATGGGCACTGAAATGTACTTTTGCAATAGCTAACATTTTTGCACAAGAGGCACAATGTTGTGTGTTGTTCAATCGCACATTTTTGGGTAATGCCAAAACTGTAAGTCTCTTTTCAAGGATATTCCTTGGGATTATGTTCAATGTTATCCACAGCTGTATCAGAATTGGACATAGAGAATTTTTGGCAAAATTTGAAACTTTCATACAGATAAAAGGAAAACAATTAAGTTATAAATATTTGCCTACTTTCCCTTGCAGGGCTAATTTGACTAATGGGTAAAATGAATCGATTGACATCTAGAGGCTAAGTTGATTTGCATCGCACAGCTGAGTGTGGAAGGGTGTGGGAAGAGAACCTGTAACCATACAAGACAAGACTGAAGCAAGGAGGGAACTTATGAGAAGACATATTTTTGAAAATAAAATAATAAAATCAGTAAGAGGAGAAATTGAAGAAGCCATTGAGGTTATATGGGGAACAGAAAATGGCAACCCAGAGTGTATTGTCCTGCACCATGCCATTTATCTCCCTTTATCCATTTCCAGAAACTTGAGAAAAATACAAGCCAGTGAGGTTAGAAAGTGGGCCTTTCATCTGTTGAATATGAAGATGTGTGGAATTGTGCTACCAGGTAAAAGCAGGAAGGCCCAGTTGTATCTAAGTCACTTAGGAAACAACACTAGTCCTGGAAGTTACTTCAGCTTTCCATCCTCCTCTCAGGAAGCAGGAAGGTCCAGTTCTATTTGTCATTAGGTGTCTTCAACAAAGATTAACAGTAAAGGTATAGTAGTCTGCAAAGCCTTCCTCATGCAATCAATTTTAAAACAATTTAAAACAATCACCATGCTGGAGAATTTTTGCTACTGGTCGAATTGATGGATTGTCAGTTCTTGGCTCAATACTTGCTTTATTGGCATCTTTTCACATTAAATGATTGTTCATCAAATTATCATCAATATCCATTAAATACCACTATTGTATTTATATATGGAAAAACTAAAATAAAATATATTTTATTTGTTATGATTTTTAAGAAAAGTAAACAATAATACTGATAACATGTCAGGCACTATTCCACTAAAAAAATTACTAGTCCTGCAAATGAAATTGTTTTCTTAATTTCCTTTTCAGATTGTTTGTTGTTCATATGTAGAAATGCAGATATACTTTATAATACATCTGTGACATTTGGTCACAGATACATTTATTCCATTTTTTACATGGGTATATTTTGACTATGGAATTTATTTACTTATTTATTGTGCAAAATCAACCAAATATAAATTCTAACTTCTAAAAACATTTTCAAATGTAGTATTGTCAATTATATGCACATTACTATGCAGCAGATCTAGAGAACTGTTTATATCTATATATGCTGTAAAGCTATACCCATTGGAGGGGAACTCCACATTTTCACTGCCCTCTCCCTTTCCCCCAACCCTATTCTCAGTCCTTGGCAGCCACCATTTGACTTTCTGCTTTTATGACTTATGTATCTCATGTAAGTGGAATCATGGAGTATTGGCTTTCAGACTAGCTTATTTCACTCAGCATAATGTCTTCCAGGTACATCCAGATTTTTGCAAATGGCAGGATTTCCCTTTTATTAAAGACTGAATATTACTCCATTGTGTGTATATACCACATTTTAAAATTCATTCACCTGTTCTTGGATATTTATGTTGTTTCTAACTGTAGATTATTGTGAATAATGTTGTAATGAATATGGGATTGCAAATATCTCTTAGAGATTTTCATTTTAATTCTCTTGGATAAATAGGGGCACAAATGATGGATCACATGGTCATTCTTTTTAAAAACATTTTGATAAATCTCCATACTGTTCTCCCATAATGGATCTACTATTTGATATTCATAGCAACAGTGCTCAAAGATTACAGTTTTATCACATCCTTGTCACCACTTGCTATTTTCTCTACTTTGTTTTTTTATATAGAGGCCATACTAACAGGTGTGAGGTGATATCACCCTGTGACATGGCTTCTGGACTGGCTTCTTGGCTACATTCTCAGCTGCCCAGTTGCCCTGAAACTAGCCTACTGTCTCTACTCAGAAGCAGCAGTGGAGTCGTGGAGCATAGAAGTAGCAGCTGGAGTGGGTTGAAGGCTGGCCTGAGGTGTGGTGTGCCAAAGCTTGCCAAGGTGCACTAACCAGTCACCTTCTGGCAATGCAGCCTGCACACAGTGGGTATGCCTGCTGCAGAAGCACACTAGGTGCATCGAGCTACTGTCTTAGCTGAGAACCTCAAACTCTTGCTTCCTGACCTGCCATGAGAAAATTGAAGTGGGGAAATGGGGAAGATTTGAATGAAAGTTGAGACTCAAGAACTGACCAATAGCTTTTGTATGTTTCCAAGCCCTAATTGGCATACATTTGGACCAATAGAAGTGAACCAAGTGCTATATAACCCCCTAGACTAGCACACTTGGTGCAGAAAATTCCCATGGGTCCCCTCTTGGGAGGCAAGAGTTTTATTCCTGTTTCTATTCTTCAATAAATCCTATAGTGGCAGTCACTCATCATGGTCTGTGGAGTTCATTCTTTGAATTCATGAGATAAGAACCCTGAAAGAATACTTAAAGAAGAAATTGATGATGAGCAAAACTGGAGGGCATTGCCTGTCATTAAAAGCTGTGACACTTCTTGGCTGCAGAGGCTTGCAACATTATGTAGACCCCATGTACTGGGTCTGCCAGCGGAAGCAGAGAATCCAGTTTTGTCTGAAATCTCCCCTTAAACTTGTAGTTAAGGTTTTCAATTCCTGATGATTAATGATGTTGAGAATATTTCTTATAGTTATTAGTCATTTACATGTCTTCATTGGAGAAATATCTCAAGTTCTTTGACCTTTAATCTTATTTGCTACATAGTTGTAGGAGTTTCTTATATATTTGAATATTAGCCCTTTTGTCATATATATGTTTTGCAGATATTTTCTCACATTCCATAGGATGCCTTTTCAATCTCGTTTCCTATGTTGTACGGAAGCCTTTTAGTTTTATGTAGACTCATTGTTTGCTTTTGGGACTATATTTAAGAAATAATTTTTAAAACAAATGTTATTAAGCTTTTCTCTTATGTTTTCTTCTAGGTGTTGCATTTTTGTATTTTGCATTTTAAAATCTACATTGAGTTGATTTTTGTGTATAGTATAAGATAATGGTCCATTTTCATTCTTTTGCCCATAGATATCGTTTTCCCAACTCTACTTATTGAAGAGATGGAGGGTTCCCTTCTGTGTGGTCTTGTCATCCTTACAGAAGACTATTTGAACAAGTATGTGTGGGTTTACTTTCAGGGTCTTTGTTCTGTTCAATTGACCTATATGTCTGTCTTTATCCCAGTACCATACTACTCTGATAACTATAGCTTTGTGATTTGCTTTGAAGTCAGAAAATGTGAGGCCTTCAACTTTGTCCTTTCGCAAAATTGTTTTGGCTATTCAGGATCCGTTGTGGTTCTGGAAGGAATTTAGGCTTGACTTTTCCGAGATAAAAATACCATTGGAGCTGAAGATGGTGGCACAGACCTGTAATCCCAGTGACTTCGGAAGCTAAGTCAGGAGGATCACAAAAAGCCAGTCTTAAATAAAGACTTAGTGAAACCTTAAGCAACTTAACAAAACCATGTCTTCAAATAAAATATTTTTAGAAAGGGATGGGGATGTTGCCCAGTGCTTAAATGCCCCTGGGTTCAATCCCTGGTTAAAAAAAAAAATCCATTGTAATTATGATAGGTACTCCATTAATTTTGAAGATCAGTTTGTGTATATGAACATATTACACATACACACACATATATTAATTCCTTTAATTCATGAACACAGTAGTTGTTTCCATTCATTTGTGTCTTTAATATTTTTCAGCAATGTTTCATAAGCTTTCAATAAAAAATATTTTGCTTTCTCTATAAAATTTATTCTTATTTTTGATGCTATTGCAAATGGAATTGTTTTCTAAATTTATTTTTCAGAGTGTATACTGTTCATGTAAAGAAATAGTTAACTTTCTATGTTGATTTTATAACTTGCAAATTGAATTTGAGGTTTAGTTTTGATGGTGTATGTGAGTGAGTGTGTGTGTGTGTGTGTGTGTGTAATCTTTAGTGTTTACTCCACATAATATCATTATTTGTGAACACAGATAGTTTGACTTCTTCCTTTCTAATTTGGATAATTCTAATTCATTCTTATTGTCATGTTGCCTTAGCTAGGACTTCCAGTCTGTATTGTATAGAAATGACAAGAGCTGGCATCCGCATCTAGGTCCTTATCTTAAAGGAAAGGCATTCACTTTCACCAGGAAGTATCAAGTTACATGTGGGATTTTCACATACAAAATTTATAAATTTGTGCTAATTTCCTTATATTCCTAGTTTAGTGAGTGTTTTTCTTTTTTATTGTTTTTAAAATTTGTTCTAATTAGTTATACATGACTGTAGAATGCATTTAAGCATTTTTAAAATTATTTTTCATTTTTACAGACTGCATTTTGATTTGTTGTACACAAATGGGGTACATCTTTTCATTTCTATGGCTGTGCACGATGTAGATTCATACCATTCATGTAATCACACATGTACATAGGGTAATGATGTCTGTCTCATTCCACCATTTTTCATAACCCCCCTCTCATTTACTTCTACATAATCTAAAGTTCCTCCATTCTTCTCTCACCCACATCCCCCCACCCCTATTATGTATCTTCATCCACTTCTCAGGCAAGACATTTCACCTTTGGTTTTTTGGGCTTGGCTTACTTCACTTAGCATGGTATTCTCCATTCCATCCATTTATCTTCAAATGCCATAATATCATTCTTCTTTATGGCTGTGTAATATTGCACTGTGTATATATACCAGAGTTTCTTTATCCATTCATCTATTGAAGGGCACCTAGGTTGGTTCCACAATCTAGCTATTGTGAATTGAGCTGCTATAAATATTGATGTGGCTGCATTACTGTAGTATACTAATTTTAAATCCTTTGGGTATAAACAGAGGAATGGGATAACTGGGTCAAAAGGTGGGTCCATTTCAAGTTTTCTGAGGATTCTCCACACTGCTTTCCAGAGTAGCTGCACCAATTTGCAACTCCACTAGCAATGTAAAAATATGCCTTTTCCCCCACATCCACACCAACATCTATTATTGCTTGTATTCTAGATAATAGCCATTCTTAATACTAGCCATGGAGTAAGATGAAATCTTAGAGTTGTTTTAATTTGCATTTCAAAAGTAACTCTACCTCCCTCCCCTTCTCATTTCCCTCTTCATAATCTAAAATTCCTCCATTCTTCTCTCACCCCTCACTGTAAAAATTAAAAAAATAAATTGAAAAAAGTAACTCTATTATTCCTTAATGCCCCCCACCCCATTGTGAATTAGCATCCACATATCAGAGAAAACATTTGGCTTTTGGTTTTTTGAGTTTTAGCTTATTTCAATTTCTTTATCCATTCATCTGTTGGAGGACACCTAAGATGGTTCATAGCTTAGCTATTGTGAATTGAGCTGCTATAAAAATTGATGTGGCCTTGCCACTATAGTATGCTGATTTAAGTTCCTTGGGTATATACCAAGAAGTGGGATAACTAGGTCAAATGGTGGTTCCATTACAGGTTTTTTGAGGAATCTCCATATTACTTTCCAGAGTGGTTACGAAAATTTGCAGTTCCACCAGCAATGTACAAGTGTACCTTCCCTGCATATCATCACCAATATTTATTGTTATGTGTACTTTTTTTAAAATTTATTTTGTGTTTTTTATATTTGCTTATTGATTCATTGAGCCCAAATGGAGTACAGCTATTGTTTCTCTGGTTGCACACAGTGTAGAGTCACACCATCTGTGCATTCATGCATGTACACAGGGCAATGATGTCTGTCACATATTCTGTTATTATTCTTACGCCCCCACCCCGACTCCACCCCTCCCTTCCCTCTATGCTATCTATCCTTCCTCCATTCTTGCCACCCTTCCCCCCTGCATTATGCATCATCATTCGTTTATCAGAGAGACCATTCGGCCTTTGGATTTTGGGGATTGGCTGATCTCACTTAGCATAACAGTCTCCAACATCATCCATTTACCTACAAATGCCATAATTTTATTCTTCTTTATGGCTGAGTAATATTTCATTGTGTATATATACCACAGTTTCTTTAGCCATTCATCTATTGAAG
>JAJEJO010001206.1:21408-103962 GCA_020662805.1 Glaucomys volans
CCTTGGTTTGTATCTCTGTGCCTTCCTCAATCCCAATAACTCTTAAATTTGGTCTTTTCATGATGTCCCATATTTCTTGGAGGTTTCGTTCATGATTCCTAACCATCTTCTCTGTTTGTTCGACTTTGTTTTCAAGATTAAATATTTTGTCTTCATTGTCTGAGGTTCTGTCTTCCAAGTGATCTATTCTGCTAATTATGCTTTCTATTGAGTTTTTAACTTGGTTTATTGTTTCCTTCATTTCCTTGTTTCCTTCAAGAATTTCTGTTTGTTTTTTCCTCAAAACTTCTATCTCTTTATTGAAATGATTTTTTGCTTCCTGCAATTGCTCTATTAGCTGATTATTCATAGCCTGAATCTGCTCTCTCATCACATCATTTTCTTCTCGGATCATTTTAATTATGAACATTCTGAACTCCCTTTCTGTCATTCCTTCTACCATGCTGTCTTTGGGTTCTCTTGATATATCATCTAGATTTGTTTGGGACACTTTCTTCCTGTGTTTTCTCATGTTGCTCATGTATCTTCTCCTCTAGTAGTGTGAATCAGAGGGATTGCCCTTCCAGGCCAGACCTACCAGGAGACGCCGCACAGTGGCGGGGAAGACCGGAGCTCAGCTCTGAAGACTCAGGCAGTCCCAGATGGTTACCCTCTGCCAGGGAAGCTGCCACTTGTATTCTTGATGATTGCCATCCTGACTGGAATGAGATGGAATTGCAGTGTAATTTTATTTTGCATTTCTCTAATTGCTAGAGGTGTTGAACATTTTTTGGCCCTTCATATTTCTTTTTATGTGAAGTGTCTGTTCAGCTCCTTTGCCCATTTATTGATTGGGTTATTTGGGGTTTTTCTTTGGTGCTAAGTTTTTTGAGTTCTTTATATCCTGGAGATTAATGCTTGACCTGACTTGTGGATGGCAAAGATTTTCTCCCATTCTTTAGGCTCTCTCTCCATGGTCTAGATTGTTTTATTTGCTGTGAGGAAGATTTTTAGTTTGATAATATCCCCTTTATTGATTCTTGATTTTGCTTCTTGTGCTTTAGGAGCTTGGTTGAAGAATTTGGTTCCTAAGCTGACATGATGGACTGTTGGGTCTACTTTTTCTTTCAGGAGGTGTAGAGTCTCTGTTCTAAGGTCTAGATCCTTGATCCACCTAGAGTTTTTTGCAGAGTGAGAGATAGGGTTCAATTTCAATCTACTATATATGGATTTCCAATTTTACAGCATCAATTGTAGAAGACAAAGCTCTTCTCTAATGTATGCTCATGGCGTCATTGTCTAGTATGAAATAACTATTTATTTAGGTTTGTCTCTGTGTCTTCTGTTCCATTGGTCTTCATGTCTGTTTTTATGACAATAACATGCCATTTTTGTTACAATAGTAGAGTTTGAGGTCTGGTATCATGATGCCTTCTGCTTCACTTTTCTCCCTAAGGATGACTTTGGCAGGGTATGTTATTTTTTCCAAATGAATTTTATGACTGCTTTTTCTATTTCTATGAAGAACATCATTGACTTTTAATAGGAATTGCATTAAGTCTGCATAGTGCCTTTGGCAGTATGGCCATTTTGACAATATTAATTCTGCCTATCCAAGAGCATGGGAGATCTTTTCATCTTCTAAGGTCTTCTTCAATTTCTTTCTTTAGTGTTCTGTAGTTTTCATTATAGAGGTCTTTTACCTCTTTTGTTAGATTGATTCCCAGGTATTTTATTTTTTTTAAGGCTACTATGAATGGGGTAGTTTCTAGAATCTAGTTTCTAGATTCATCACTGATGTATAGGAACACATTTGATTTATAGGTATTGATTTTATATCCTGCTACATTGTTGAATACACTTATTCTAGAAATTTTTGGTGGAATGTTTTGGATCTTCCAAATATAGTACCATGTCATTGGCAAACAGTAATAGTTTGAGTTCTTTACCTATTTGTATACCTTTGATTTCTTTCTTCTCTATAATTGTTGTAGCTAGAGTTTCAAGGAAAATGTTGAATAAAAGTGGTGAAAGAGGACATCCTTCTCTTGTTCCAGTTTTTAGATGGAATACTTTCAATTTTTCTCCATTTAGAATTATGTTGCCTTAGGTTTAGCATATATGGTTTTTATGATGTTGAGGTATGTTCCTACTATCCCTAGTTTTTCTAGTGTTTTGAACATGAAGAGATGCTGCAGTTTGTCAAATACTTTTTCTGCATCTGTTGAGATGATCATATGGTTCTTGTCTTTAAGTCTATTGATGTGATGAATTACATTTATTGATTTCCATATGTGGAACCACCTTGAATCCCTGGGATGAACCCCACTTGATTGTGGTGCACTAACTTTTAAATATGTTTTTTATGTGATTTGCCAGAATTTTATTGAGAATTTTTGCATCTATGTTCATAAGGGATATAGGTCTGAAGTTTTCTTTCCTTGATGTGTCTTTGTCTGGTTTTGGTGTCAGGGTGATATTAGCCTCATAGAATGAGTTTGGAAGGGTTCCCTCCTTTTCTATTTCATGGAATAATTTGAGGAGCATTGGTGTTAATTCTTCTTTGAAAGTCTTGTAAAACTCAGCTAAGAATCTGTCTGGTCCTGTGCTTTTCTTAATTGGTAGGCTTTTGATGGTGTTCTCTATTTTATTGCTTGAAATTGTTCTATTTAAATTGGTATCACCTCCTGATTCAGTTTAGGTAGGTCATATGTTTCTAGAAATTTGTTGATGTCTTCAATATTTTCTATTGTATTGACATATACATTTTCCAAATAGTTTCTAATTATCTTCTGTATTTCAGTTGTGTCTGTTGTGATATGTCCTTTTCATCACATATTTTAGTAATTTGGGTTTTCTCTCTTTTTCTCTTCATTAGTGTGGCTAGGGATTTATCAGTTTTATTGGTTTATTTGAAAGAACGAACTTTTTGTTTGTCAATTTTTTATATTGTTTCTTTTGTTTCAATTTCATTGATTTCAGCTCTGACTTTAATTATTTCCTGTCTTCTACTGTTTTTGGTGTTCATTTGTTCTTATTTTTCTGGGACTTTGAAGTGTAATGTTAGGTCATTTATTTGTCAACTTTTATTCTTTTAATAAATGAGCTCAATGCAATAAGCTTTTCTCTTAGTACTGCCTTCAGTGTCCCAGAAATTTGGGTATGTTGTATTGGTATTCTCATTTATGTCTAAGTATTTTTTTAATTGCATCCTTGATTTTTTCTACTCTCCATTCATCATTCAATGGTGTATTGTTTTGTCTCCATGTGTTAGTGTAGCTTCTATTTTTTAATTTTATTGTCTATTTCTAATTTTGGACCACTATGATCAGACAGAATGCAGGGTATTATTTCCATTTGTTTGTATTTACTAAGAGTTGCTTTGTGGCCTAAGATATGGTCTATTTTAGAGAAGGATCTATGTGCTACTAAGAAGAAAGTGTATTCACTTGTTGATGGATGCAATATTCTGTATGTGTCCCTTAAGTCTGAATTATTGATTGTATTATTTAGTTCCATAGTTTCTTTAATTTTTGTTTGAAAGATCAATCAAATGATGAAAGAGGCATATTAAAGTCATCCAGTATTATTGTGTTTCAATCTATCAGTTTCTTGAAATTGTGAAGGGTTTGTTTGATGTATGTAGATGCTACATTTTTGGGAACAAAAAATGTAAAGCTGTGTCTTGTTGATGTGTATTTCCCTTAAGCATTATCAAATGTCCTTTTTTGTCCTTTCTGATTAACTTTGGCTTTAAGTCCACCTTATCTGAGGATAGGAACCCCTGCTTGCTTATGAGATCCACGTGAATGATGTTTTTTCCCATCCTTTTTCCTTCAGTCTGTGGATATCTTTGCCTATGAAGTGAGTCTTCTGGAGACAGCATTATTTTGGGTCTTGTTTTTAAGCCAATCTATCATTCTATGTCTTTTGATTTATAAATTTAGACCATTTATATTCAATATTATTATTGGGAAATAATTTTTATTTTATGTCATTTTTTATTTCTAGTTCTTAATTTTAATTAGTTTCTTTGATTGACTATTCTTCTAGTGTAGTTCCTCCCTTTGCTGGTTTTCACTTTTGTTTTTTATTTCTTCTTCATGAAATATTTATTAAGTATGTTTTGTAGTAAAGGTTTTCTAATTGTGAATTCTTTTTACTTTTGCTTATCATGGAAGGTTTTTATTTTATCATCAAATCTGAAGCTTAATTTTGCAGTACATAGTGTTCTTGGTTAGTATCCATTTTATGTCAGACCTTGGTGTACATTATTCTGAGACCTCCTAGTTTAAGGATCTGGGTTGAAAAATCAGTCAAGATCCAGATTTTTGTTTCCCTCTAAATGTGAACTGTCATTCTTCTTTGGCAGATTTTAAAATTCTACGCTTATTCTATATGTTTGGCATTTTCATAATAATGTGCCTTGGTGTGGGTCTGTTTTAATTTTGTATATTTGAGGTCCTTATAGGCCATTTGTATCTTATTTTCCATTTCATTTTTAAAGATTGGGGAATTTCCAGATATTATTTCATTGAAACAATTGTGCATTACTTTGGTTTATAACTCCATGCCTTCATCTATCCCAATAAATCCTAAATTTGGTCTTTTTGTGTAACCTCATATTTCTTAGAAATTCTTTGCATGGTATCTTAACATCTTTTCACCATTGTCAA
Organism: Glaucomys volans; assembly: GCA_020662805.1. Taxonomy (NCBI): domain Eukaryota; kingdom Metazoa; phylum Chordata; class Mammalia; order Rodentia; family Sciuridae; genus Glaucomys; species Glaucomys volans. Next base: position 26,064 of record JAJEJO010001206.1, read on the forward strand.
CTTTATTTTCAAGATTATATATTTTATCTTCTTTGCCTGAAACTCTGTCTTCCAATTTGTCAAGTCTGTTTGTGATGCTTTCCAGTAGTACTTAATTTGGTTTATTTATTCTTTCATTTTGAGGATTTCTGTTTGATTTTTTAAGAATCTCTATCTCTTTTTGAAGTCATCTTTCACTTCCTGTGTTTTCTCCCTTACATCATCCTTTACCTCATAGATCAATTTAACTATGAAAAATGTAAAATTCTTCTTTGATAGTTCTTCCACTGTGGTGTCAATGGATTCTGTTATTATTTTGGTTTGTTTGGGGCAATTTGTTCCCTTGCCTTTTGATGTTGTTTGTATGTCTACCAATCTAACAGTTGGTTTTGAGGCAGAAAAGTTTCTACTCTGTGGACTTACAATATCCCTGAAGATTTCCAGTACCTCACAGTTTAGAGGAAAACAGATAATAACAATAACCATGCAAACAATGTACAGTATTAAACCAAAAAGTTCTTTCTATAAAATCTACAATTTTTTTGTTGTTGTTGTATGCTTTTTTTATTTTATTTTTTTATTTCTACAGACTTCATTTTGATTCATTGTACACATATGGGATACAAATTTTCATTTCTATGGTTGTGCATGATGTACATTCATATCATTATTATTAATCATACATGTATATAGGGTAATGATGCCTGTCTCATTCCACCATTTTTCATACTCCCATTCCCTCCCCTCTCATTTCCCTCTACGTAATCTAAAGTTCCTCCACTCTTCTCTCACTCCCCACACACCCCCCACTCCCAACCAGATTTTATATCACCATCCACTTCTCAGGGAAAACATTCGACCTTTGTTTTACTGGGATTGGCTTATTTCACTTAGCATGATAATCTCCAATTCCATCCGTTTGTCTGCAAATGTCACAATACTATTCTTCTTTATGGCTGAGTAATACTCCATTTTGTGTGTGTGTGTGTGTGTGTGTGTGTGTGTATCACAGCTTCTTTAACCATTCATCTGTTGAAGGGCATCTAGGCTGGTTGATTATCACAATAATCAGAAATGATATGATAAGTTATCGTCCAGTGTAAAAGCAGTACATTTACAAAAGGGATTACAATTTCAAATGGTCAACAGGTATAGGACAGAAGTGATGTAGGATGTGATGATTATGAGGGAGGAGGAGAGAAAATAGAATTAAAAAATTAAAGGATGAGTGAAAGAGAGATCCATAGATATTGTCTGTTAGCAGAGGAAAAGAGAGAAAGAGAATCAAGGGAAACAGAAAAGTGAGAGAAAAATGTACAAAATAAAAATTAGAAAAAATGAAAGATTACAAGAACAAAATAGACATACTAATCAAACTCCATAGTCCTCAAATATTGATACAAGAAAAAGGTCTGCCTTTAAATAAAATGGTAGAAATGAGAAAAAATAAAGATATATTCATATGTATAAGTATCCAGTTAAAGAGAGAATTAAGAGGAAAGAAGAAGAGATGGGGTGGTAGAAAACCATTTTTAGATTCAAGAGTTCAATAGGACAAACACAGAGATAATGTAAGATGTGTTTATAAGGGGGAGAAGAAAAAAAAAAAAAAAACCAGAAGTAAAAGAATTAAAGTAAGAGTGAAAGACAGAATGATAGAGTTTGGCTGTAAGCAGGAAAAAAGGGAGACATAGAAACAAAGGGAAACAGAGTTGTGAAATAGACAACAGAAAATCAATCCAAAATATACTAATAAAAAACCCTAAGCCTCAAAAACAGCATGGAAAAATAATCACCTTCAAGAAACGATGAAAATGAAAGATCAGAAACAAATATATACGTGTGCAAATATATAAATGTTCATCTTGTGTCAATCAGTACACATTAAAAAACAAAACCAAAAACAAAATAACAGAATAGTCATGCACGCTTTCTGTGCCAATGTGTCTTTCCGTTTCACTGGGATGGTGTGAGGAGCTGTGGAAGGTACTTTCGGCTTCACTTCGCGGGTACAGTTGCCGCTGGGTCTATGAGATGAGTTTCTGCAAGTGAAGCTCTCAGGGGTGGGGATCTGGTCTGATATTGCCCCAGATGTTTTATTGTGTGGGGAGTTATGGGCATTGATGAATCAGTGAACTTCCAGGACTGTACTCCACGACTCTCCCCAGGGCACCACTCGTGCGAAGAAGTCTGTCCTTGGCTAGTTCTGTCGTTTGGGGTTACTGCCCTTTTTAACTTCTCAAGGACTGTCTGGGAGAACTGAGCTCTGCCGGTTCAGAAGTTCTCTGCCGCTGGCCTGCGCAGGGCTGGGTTCAAGGGAGTGGGGGAGGGCGGGCTTTCTCCGGCCTCTTTGATCTCTATTACTCCCAGGCAACATGGTCTCCTGCCAGAAATTCTCTGTGCCAGAGATTCTCCTGATTTGCTAGGCTCAGCTTAGATCTCACGATTGGTGTCTGCTGGACTCATGCACTGGACTCAGTCCTGAACACATGGATCTAAGTTCCCTGAGTGGGCACGCAGGGAGGTACCACAAGGTCTCCAGCTTGGGCTCCCTGTGCCCTGCAGGCAGACCCTGGTGACTTTCATGCACCAGTTTAATAAGCCAAAGAGCTTCCTATCCCCATTCCAAGACTTTCCCGTACCTTTCCTTCTTTTACGACCTGTATTAATTTTCCCCACTCCCACCAGGAGCTCAGCTCCAACTGTATTTCTTAGCCTGTTCTGATGTACACCCAATTTCCCAGTCTTCAAGGCTCTCTGTCCAGTACTGAGAATCAGTGGAGAATTTTTTTCGTTCACCCCACTGAGCAGTTTTCTTGCTGTTTGTGTACTGAGTCACAGAGCTACGAGAAAAGCGACCTCCCGCTTATCCTCCAACCTGTCTCCCTCGTATTATGGTTATTTTGAATTCTCTGTCAGGAAATTCATGTACCTGTGTGTCTCTAGGGTTATTTTTTGAAGATCTGTTGTTTTCATTTGCTGGAGCCACGTTTCCCTGTTTCTTCCTATACTTTGTTTCAATCTGGCATTTGGAAAGATAACCATTTCTCCCTCGTTTGTGGACTGACTTTTTACAAAAGACCTTTACTAGCAATTCTGACTGGACAAGTATGAGTGAGCCTCACAGATATTTTTGTGGATGTTTCTTCCCTGAACCTGCTCATGTTCATTTACATTTTGAGGGACTTGTCGGTGTTTCTTTTCCAGAGTTTCTACTCTCTTGCCCACGCTGGCGTGTCTCCATTGGACGATGGGTTCCCTGGAGCTCCTATGAGTCACCCATCACTCCAGTTTTCCATGTCCCTATTCTTGTAAAGTATGCCAGGTTCTATTAGCACTTAAAGTCAGGCAAAGAAGAAATCAATACTTTGGGCAGCTTACTAAAATGCCTAATCATTGTATAAATGCTCAACTCTTTGCCCCATGAGAGAGAAGCTGTCAAAATGCATCAACCTTTGCCTGCTGTCCCATAGCTATGGGATGCTTCCAGCTCATTTATTTTTTCTTAGCAGTCTCCTGTTGTCTTGAGTATGCCAGGTTTCATCAGAGCTATGAGTAGTGTAAGAAATATACCAGTTTCCTAGGTGGTCCCCCTTAAGTCTGGACAGTGTATGTTTCAAGCTTCAATTTCACTTCCCAGGGCTATGCTTGGAGCTAGGAGTTTGCTCTTAATGTACAACTTTGGAGGGCAAGGATAATGGTCAATGAGTGCCACACATTTTCTTACCAGTTTTAAAGTGACTGCTTTTACAGTTACCCGAGTGTGTAAGAGTCTGTACTGTTTTCTGGATTTCTCACCTAGGGTCTCATGCATAATTATTGAGTGAGCATCTCTGTGAAGGTGGGGTTTTCTATTCTGCTTTCAAGTCTTATTTATTTATTTATTTATTTATTTATTTATTTATTTATAGCTAATTGGTGCTTGAGTTGATGTTTAAAATCAGGCAGATTGATCCTTCAGTCTATACCTAAAATTACTGACCTTATATACTGTCATAAGGGATGTGAAAGAAATACGTTCAGATTTCAGAAGGATGATTTACTGTCCTGTTTTATAATTTCTACCCTCACCCCATACAACATTGTCATTTTGGCTAAAATTGTTAGAGCAAAGAAAGCATTTGAAACTAATGTATAAAGGAAAGAAAGCAAACACTAACTTTACAGAACATAAAGCTAAAATTTTAGAGAGCATAAATTTTTATCTTGAAGAAATCAAAAGGCTTGAAAGTTCAGTTCAGAGTGCTTTTATTTAAACTAATGAATGCAATTTTGTAAAAGAATGAAAAATTTGGTTAAGATGTATTAACCAGAAAAATTTAAAAATAAGAAAATAATTTTATTTCATATGGTAACAAAATGTAAATTTAAATCATGATTGTGCACTAATTTCTAAAATGTAGAAAGTGATTTCAGTAGTTTAGAATTTTAAAAAATCAGAGTATGTACGTGAATGTTGTTTTCCATCAAAAGTGTATGAGAACACTATAAAATCCTTAACTTCTGGTTAAGCTTGAATAGCTGATCCACAAAGATGGTTAGTTATCTCATTATATTCAAAGGTTTTATCAATTTTTTAAGAGCATATCTGTTAAGTCTAGTAGATAATTCTTTTTAAAATTCTGTAATTTGAACATCCTTGCTGATTTTATTTTATTCTGGTCAATTATGTATCTGCAAGATTTTATTTACTAATGACTTCTCACATGATTTGAACAGTTGTCTATCATTTACATGAAGTTCACATAATTCTAAAATTTTAGCAATATCCAGTAAAATAGTAAAGTGTAAGATAGATGAGGACAGCTGATTGGTTAATGTGGAGAGGGGAAAGTTTAATCCTTTGCATAAGGATTAAATATCAAAAGCATCATGTTAGTAAATAGAACTCCATTAGAAAACATGACCAATAAATTATGAAGTCATGGTTGATGACTTTGGAAATGAGCCTTTAAGTATTTAGAAAAATATATGGTAGTCATTAGGCTTCAGATCACCTAGAAAAAGTCATAGCAAAATAATTGCATTCTTTAGTTATATAAATGGACTTATGAACAAAAAGGGCTTTAGAAGTAGTGTCTCAGGACTTCATCTAGACAATTCACAGTATTTCTCACTGTATTATCCTATGTATAAAAGAAGTAATAGATTTTAAAGATGATATTTTATGTTGAATCTAAAATGCCATAAATTGTATGTTCTTCATTCTATAAAACAAAGAAAATAATAGCATATTTTAATTAGTATGATGCAATAGTTTTTTAATAACTAGAAGTGTTAGAATTACTATAGGAACTATTTTTAACTAATTTGTATATTTTTTTACATTTCACTCTGAAGTACATATTAAACCAATCATTTGAATAAAATTGTTTAGTTATTTCTAAAGTATTTTCACATTCAGATTCTGAATCCTGTTGTATTCCAGTCATTGTGGTCTATGTTTTACCACATGGAATTTTCCAAAGTAGTGTCAAAATCATCTGTTCTGCAGCAGTTATCAAATATAGCCCTCACTATTTTCTCCAAATTTTTGCCACCCATTTTGTTAGTTTTGGTGCTGCTCTTTAAAAAGTTAGCACATTGGAACTACATTTAAACCATACCATAACTGTTGCCTAGCCAGTTATGTGACACCATTCTGATTTCAATTATGTTAACATGTAAAAAAATGTGGGTCTCAGAATCAGTCATCTATGCTGGTTGAAAAGCTGTCCTTGGAAGATGCAATTAATATATGAAAGCAAACTGAGAAAAATTAATACAATTATTGTTATAGGAATATGTCCTTAGTTCTGTCCTGTTATATTCATTAACATCCTAGATGACATGAATTTCAAAATTATATATTATATGACGCTGGAGTGGATGTCAATAAAATAGATAATAAAAACATAATTCAATACAAAAATTTAGTAAGGATCTACAGTGGTGCTGTGTGCACTGTTTCTTTTGTTCACAGGGAAATTTCCCACTGATTCAATTCAGTTTACCATGGTGAAGGGACAAGATCCTCCCTTGCAGGACCCAAGTTCAAGGCTTTATTTCAGAGTAGGTAAGGAGAGGTCTAGGGGCAGATATTGTCCAGCATGCTTGGTCAATAGGTTATAAATATGCAATGAGTTGGTAAGCAGAGTTCATGCAAGAAATTCTTATATGTTGCTAATATTGGTGATGTGTTTGATAGTCATCCAACTGGTCCTTTACCACCTATTCTGAGATTTTTAATGTAGTTTGACCTCTCACTTTGGTATTTGATACTTATGTTAGGGTTTCAGCTGAAGCTTCCACTTTAGCATGCTGTCACATGGATACCTTTAAGATGTTGCAATAAACAGGAAGATTATTACTGGTTGGAATATGAAAATCATTAAATACACAATTAGAAACTTCAGATTCTGAGTTTGAATTTACAACAAATTCTTTATTTGAGTGGCTTTCATCAGTTTTGTTCATTTTGTTAAAATGTACAAAGTAAATGAAAATTACTTGATCATACACAATTTCATTTTCCCTAGGGATTAATCTGATACTGTCTTACTCATGGAACACCTGATTCAGGTAAGAGAGACATATATTGCTGTAGATATAATCTTAGAAATTATTTGCTCTAGAAAACTGAAACTAACAAACTTTCATGTTTATTTTATTAGTAACATATTACCATACTACGAGCAACATGATTCAAAACTGCTAATGACAACAATGTTTTGGGCTTCCTTGCTGAGAATGATTGTGACAGTCTTAGCTAGGTTGTTGATCCTTGACCTGTTTGTCATTTGAAACCAAATGCAAATGTTAAGGCCCTTTCAGTTCTGAGATGATTTGATTTATTTTGTTTCAATTTAACACATTACTTGCACAAGTGTACTAGATAAAAAGGGATGTTTATATATATATACATACATATATATGCATATATATATACATATAGTGTAATGATAAAATTGGTATACCTATCACATCAAATATTTATCATTTTTGTGTGGTGAAACATCAAAGTTCTTTCTTTTATCCAATTTGAAATAGACAATATGTTATTATTAACTCTAGTCACCCTACTGTTCAATAGAACATCAGAAATTATTCCTCCTAACTTTGCTTTGCCCAGCTTCTCCCTACCCTTCCCTCCACTTGCCATCCTTAGGCTGTGGTAACCACGATTCTGCCTCTACTTTCATGAGATTAACTTTTTTAGATTCCACATAGAATTGAGATCATGTGGTATTTGTCTTGCTGAGTCCAGCTTATTATATATTTAACACACACACAAAAATAAATTTAGTATTAAGTTTAGTCAAAAAGGTAAACAATCTCTACAATGGAAAGAATAAAATATTAATGAAAGAAATTGAGGAGGAGGCACAAAAAAGTGGAATGATATCACATGTTCATGGATTGGAAGAATTGATATGATCAAAATGTTTGAATTACCCAAAGCAATCTACAGATTTAACTTAAATCTGTATGAGGATATCAGTGACATTCTTCATAGAACTAGGAAAAAAGTTCCTAAAATTTGTAAGACATCACAAAGATCCCAAAGAGACAACACTAAGGGAAAAGAGCAAAGCCAGAAGCATCACATTATCTGCCTACAAAGCTATAGTTATGACAACATGATATCATGGTTATAAAAACAGACACACAAGCCAAGGGAACAGAACAGATAGCCCAGAAATAAATGTATACAGCTATAACCAACTTATATTTTAATAAAAGTGTTAATACATTTAAATCACATTGGGGGAAAGGATAATCTCTTTAATAAAGAACTTCTATATATAGGATGGGGAGCCATGGTCAATTGCAAAACATGTTTATATATTTGAAAAATAAATCATCTCAGGGCATTTGATAAACACTACATAATGGGAAGCAGGGCATTCATTAATCAACAGTTTTGAGGGTTCTTCGTGAATTGGTCATGTTACTATTTTAGGATTCTTATTTTCAATTTTCAGAATATTTATTCTCTCTGATAATGAAATAAGTATTTAATTTATTTCAAGCACTGAGATTTTATCAAAAGCTTCTTTGAATATTTGTTTTCTATGTTACATCCTGCAAACTGTCTACAATTATTTAATTTGGGAGTGGCTATTCTCTAATTGGAGTGTGTAAGTCTTGTGTTGATTGTTTCTGGTGTCCTCTGTATTCTTGGATTGATCAGGAAGAATATATTTATTATAATCATTCATTTCGTCATTCCTTCACTGACTAACTTATTAATTTATTCATCCATCCACTGTTTCAGGCCTATTAGGAAGCAAAGTCACCTTTCAGTTTGGGGATCAAACTGAAGGCAATCTTTGGCATTATCATGACATTGTCTTAATTAATATCCTAGGTACCCACTTGATGGCACTGACTGAGGGAGCTGTTCTTATCCATCTCATGTGTATGAATTAGAATTTATTTTTTCTAGTCCTGTCTTTGGTGTTTATATATCTGTAATCATACACAAGTGATACTCTTCTACAAAAACATCATTTTTTCAATTTGAACTTTCTTATTTGCTCTGTACATATTCTCCAATTTATTGTCAATAGAGTATTTTCACCTTGACATAATTGAGATTTGCCATATAGATGCATTTGCCTTTTAATTAAGAAAGTGATTATTTTGATCCTTCTTAACAAGGTGAAAACGAAAAAAAAAAAAAATACAAGGCTTTTGCTGGAACAAGTCTGTGGAGAATCCACAGACCATTAACAAAGACAAAGTTTGTGTTCTGAAAAGGTCAGTGACATATTGGCTAAGATTATTTTCAGACCTGATTTTCTTTATCATCAAGTGCTTCTGAATATATTATTGTTAATCTCTTAGTTAACCTAATGAATTATTCCATATATAATATTCATGCTTAACTAAGTAGTGTCATAAGGGTGAAGGAAAAAAAATTTGATTAAAAGAAATGCGCAGACTAAAAGACAAAATGGAAATCAAATTATTCAGTTTCCTTTTGGCTTTTTCATTAATTTCATTGAAAAGACAACATCAAAAGTTTAGCACTCTCTCAGTTCATCTCTTACAAAAACAACTCTATGTTTCCTACTTGAATTAAATGTAAATTTGACATCCTGAATGCAGCCCAAAGCATTTCAGGGTTTTAAGTGCTTTCATTTTTAAATGATGGCTTTAACTAACATATACATAGAAAGGTACTAGACTTAACCGATTTATTAATCATTTCCTTACTATAATCTTCTTCAATTGGATATAAGAAAATGGGTGTCCTTTAAGGCATGTAGGAATGAAGGGCGTAGTAAGCAGTTCACTCTGCTCTTCATGTGACTTGTGATACCCTTCAGTGAAGTGCAGGAAGCAAAAGAATTTCATCTTCTAATACATTTAAATCACATTCGAAACTGCCAGAAGTGGTTCAGCATCTATTCTCCACAGCCTGGCAAATTAGGCTATTTTAATATGAGAAAATATAATCTTGATGAAAACTTTTATTTTTAGTTGAGTATGTTATAAAGGAGGCTTACAAAATCACGGTGTCTGTGTGTGTGAGTGACTGTCTACCCCCATATGCTGGCATAGACAGTTGGCATCGCCTTGGCAACTTCACAGGATCAAATTGCTGCATTCAATATTCAGTGAAAGCAAACCCGGCACTGCCTCTCCTCTCCATCTGTAAATGAGAAAAAATCAATCTCTGTAGGTTTCAGTACTTGTGTGTCTTTTGTTGTAGTCAGATGGTTATACAAATTATAATAAGTTCCTTGGGGGCAAAGAAATTTGACTTTTTATCACATAGAATTCTAGCAGTACCTGGGTCATAGGAAATATTCAATAAAGTATCTTTTTTTCTGGTATTAGAGATTGACCTCAAGGGCGCTTAACTACTGAGCCACATTCTCAGCCCTTTTTGTAAAAAAAATATTTTGAGTCTTGCTAAGTTGCTTAGGGTCTCACTTAGTGCATGAGGTCTGATCTAAACTTGTGATCCTCCTACCTCAGCTTCTTGAACTGCTGGGATTACAGGTGTGTGCCACCAAATTCTGCTAATCTTTCTTAATCAATAGATTTTTGAAAAAGAAAATCAAATAATTGTTTTTGTATTGTTTCAGGAATTTTAAAATTGCAGTAAACACTTGATGTTTACAGCTACAACACTGAAGTGGGTGATTCACAGGAGGCTTTGCAAACTCTCACTCTGCTAAAGGCTATTCTGCTTTACTTCTTCCTTCCTAATCTACAAATGTCTCTCACTATTGGGTATTAACCCAGAGATTCTAGGAAATGTAGTTCCCTAGAATTTGTCCCCTGTAAAATAGTGAGACCATAGAAAGGGAGGGACTTCTATTGAGTTGGTAGGTCAGAAATTATCTTGAAATGGCTGTATCAATATGAGGTATAACATGACATTCATTATGGTTGGTACACACCTTGCACTCTATACAAATATTTATGGCATAAAAATTTCAAATGCCTTCATTCTATTTTAGATGGCACCAATATAAAGACAAATAACTCCTATGTTTATTTTAAAAATATTTTTCTTAAAGATCTGCTCACTGAATTGCCACTTTGAAGATTATTTGTAGATAAAGGTAGTGATAAGAAAACCTGTGAAGATACTCCGTATGAATGTTAAGAGTCTCTGACACCTCCAGGTTACTCCTTCTAAAGAAAGGCAAGTGAACTAATAACTAATCTAAACAGTAGCCATGGAATCTGCTGTGCTCCTCCTCCAACTCCATCAGAAACAGGCTAAGTAACTTCAACAAAAGAAAAACATTACATGATGACCACAGGTTTCTTCCGCAAAGCTTTTCATCATTTTGAGGTCATTTTTGCTAACTTGTAGAATTATTCTATTCAAAACTGTGAGAAACATGTCCTTTGTTAGTGTCCTAAATGAGGTATGTCACTTGTAGGTCTGAAATCTCTGCCCTTAGAGAAATAATGAAAGAAGTTCTCCCCAAACCTTGAAGAGTATCTGATACATAGTGTGTATACAAGACATATTTGCCAAATGAACGAACGAATGAATGAACGAATGAATGAATGAATGAATGAAGAACATCATTAGTTAAGATAGTAATGTTTAGGGAGTATCTTTTATTTTGTTATGAAATACCTCTTGGATGTGGCTGCTGATGAAAACCAAGTTTGACTTCATTTTATCATATTCTTCAATGGTGATTCAATGCTATATATGACCTTCCAGGACTCCATCACAATGGGGAGTCAGTAGGCTAGTACCAGATACCTTCTTTCTATAGTTAGAAAGTAAGTTATTTTGAAGTCAGGGTTGGGAACTAATGCTATAGTGCTTTGGGAAAATCAACAATTATGCAAGACCTATAATGTAAACTATTTTTCACCCATCAAGACCCAGGCATTTATGATTTTGACACTTTCTTGTCTATGTTCCATGGTATTGTGTGTGTATAAGAGAATATAAAAAATCGAGTATATATTAATTAGCACATTGTATCACTCAATTTATATAATCACAATATATCAATATTTATTGAGTACTTGCCATAATTAGGAAAATATATCCTTTTGAGTTTAAAAAATTTATAATTTAGTTGTAGAAACAAATTGTAAGATAAAACCTTTAATATTTGGGGTTAAGTATGGGTGTAGAGATATACAGTGGTAGCAGTAAAAAAAGAAATAAACTAAATTAAAAATTAAATTAATTTAGTATGGATTGAAGGTCCAGAAGAGTATGTTATTCATTTTGCACAGAGTAATAATTAATAGCCTCAATTAGTGTGCAATACATTGATTAATAAATTCTCAGAGAAACATTATTAGTAGTAATGAGCAAGGAAAAGTATATTTTCAATGATCTGAACTTTATATTGCATATTCTATTTTTAAGAGCAAATTTTAAACATTTAAGATAAACATAATTGCATAGTAAACCTTGAGTTCATTCCATACACTTTGTTTTTTACCTAAGTTCTTTTGTGCACAATGTGTTAAAACATGGCTCTGTTCTGAATTAGAGTAAATTAGAAAGTTTACTTCCATTCCTTGGTTGTAATGGAAATGTAGTTTCCAACTTTTAGACAATTGATAACTTCTCTGCTCCTATGGCTGCCTTTGGTTTGTACTTGACTGTGAGGGTAATACTGAAAGTTCTGTATATTTTTCAATCGGTAAGCTCAAATCTAATTCAAGATATATTGAGAATAGATTTTGCCCCACTTAGACACATGTAAAACTTTGCTGCCTGTTTCATACACACTTGACTCATGCTTAACTCATACACCGATGCGTGTTCCAGATACATCACACCAGCCTCCTACAGCTTTTCTTCCCACAAACACACAAGTAACTCCACATGGTACAACACCCACCACTCCTAGGGCCAGCAGGATCACTATAATATATTTCCACAAAGATATGCAAGGAAGAACACACACAGCTCTCCCACACAGCTTGGAACAATCAGGCAGAATGAGGCACAATCTATTCTGGTTTCATATTCCAGTTTTCCAGAGGTGAGTGGGCAGATAAAGAGACGACGATGTTGTAATAATCTTTGCCATTATAAGGGATCTTTAAATATTCAGCAAATGCATTTTTAGGGTTGTTCAGTCTTTAAAACTAACACTTGGTTTATAAGGATCAGTTCACCTACTGTTAGTTTTTAAAAAATCTTTTAGCATACATTCTCCATTATCATCATTTTCTTCCCTACAAAGTTACTGTGTCTAGATGGTCAAGAAAAGTTGGCTTTTGCATTTTAAAATGCCACCAGATCTTATTATTCCCAGCATTGGAATCCCAATTATAAACAAAATAAAATAAAGACAATAAGTTGGGGCACACCCAAGTCAGAACACTTCACAGATAACACCTCTGAAATAGGAAGGCAATTATTAAAATATGGGAGTAGGAAGATGTCCTTTAGGCATTCAGGTTTATACAGGCGGCTTATTTTTATAGCATTAGTAAGTCGTATGTGCTTTGTGGCCATGAACTGAGCCAGGAAGACTGGATCTTAATCTCAGATCTGTTGTTTATTGCCTGTGTGACCTTGGAAAAATCCCTATGTTTCTTGGTCTCAGTTTCCTTAAAATAAATTGGTCTATCCATATTGTTATGATACTATGAGTATTAAAAGGCAGCTAAAAAATAAATACATATATTTTTATTAGCTCCAACTCTAGTGATAAAATTGGCAGAAGGGATGCAGAGAGTGAGCTAATATTTATGGAACATCTAATTATAACCATTTTAGCTAAACTTCAATGCTACCATAGTGTTAGACCTTAGTTTTTCCTGTTATTTACTAGAAATAGAAAGCAGTAATATCATTTTGTGTTCCCAAACTAGTAAATGGTGTGCATAAAAGCTCAATCTTTAAGGTAACGTAACTGTGACCAATTGCCAGGAATTATAATTCTTTGAACAGATGGTATTTTAATTTTAACTAATATATCATATTTTAGGAAATACATCACTGTTTAAAAATCTGATTATTAGAAGCTTTTATGCTAATAAAACATTACATTCTTATATAATCACATTTAAATCTATACTGAAGTATAGAGCAGTAGATATCTTTACATTCATATTTCTGCATATTTCTCTGACTAGTTTTCTTTAGGAGGGATTTCTGATTAAAGAGTATGAACTTTTTAAAACCTCTTTAGTCATACTGGGAAACTTTTCTTCTTTTTTTAAAATTTTTAAATTTTTTTTTTGGTTGTTGATGGACCTTTATCTATTTATTTATAAATGGTGCTGAGGATTGAACCCAGTGCCTCACACATGCTAGGCAAGCACTTTATCACTGAATCACAACCCCAGCCCCTGGAAAACTTTTCTAAAAACTTGTAAGTGATTGCACTACCACCAAATTATTCCACTGCAGCACTTACTTCACTATTAAAAATTATTATTCCTATAGATACTTGCTAATTTGATTAGCAATAAATGAAATTTATTTTTATTTAAATTTGCATTTATTTAATCTTATTGAAGGTGAACATCTAATTTTAATGTCTACTTTTACAATTAGCAACTTAATCTATCTGAGATCTGTTATATGAGGGGAGGCAAGGATCTATTAGGAATTTCCCTCAAGTGGTAGCTAGATTTTTTAAACATTGTTTCTGAGCATTATTTTTTATTTACTGGTGAATCTTTATTTATACTGTTAATTTTTTCACTACTAATACCAGTGAATGCATCTGCACAGTCAGCAGAGTACCTGGCTTGACATGGGCAGGACAGGAATCAGCACCTTCTCAGAGTCAGTCACTTCTAACCTCAGTCCTTCAGGTGGATTCAGACTCAACTTGATGAACTGGGGGTGGGGGGAAGTCACTGTAGAGGAAGGCAAAGATTGGGTAATTTACCAGACTCAGGATTACCCGTGACAAGCTGAGTAGGGAGGTGTGTTACTATAAGAAGGAATGCTGGTGAATTAAGTGGAAGCAGGAAGAAGGACCTTTATATTAAGACTCTTACTAGTTCTAAGTGAAAGAAAACCTAAAGCTACTCTTCAATGACGTACATATAAAGGAAACTTCTTAGTTCCTGCAAATCCTAAATTCAGAAGTAGATCTAACCTGCAGGGTTCAATTAATAACTTCAGGATTTTGTTTTTCTCTGGCCTTCTGTTCTTTCTCTCCATCCATTTATCCTGTTGAGGTGGACAGACTTACCTTCTCACTGTTTCTAGTATTGCAGAAAAGACCATTTGTTTGCCTTGGTTATTTATCAAGTGCTGGAAAGCTAGGATCTGAAGGCCAAATCAGTTCTACACATATGTATATATTTTTTAAGGCCAGTAATCTTGAAATGCTTTTTGTATTGTAAGGGACTATTAGCAAACAGATAAGAACAAGGATAAATATGTAATTAAGACAATATATGGCTGGGCTTCCAAAGCTCAGAATCTTTCACATCTGGTTTGCTGAAAACCATTTGACAAGTCCCTTACTTAAGTGAGAGTCCTGTGATCATCTCTGAGCTGGATTGACTTACAGTGGATCCTGGGGCTGTGGCTATCTAGCCACACTAGCCAGTCCAAATTGGCCAACGGAGGTTTCATGCCTATCCTTGGGACTAAAGATAGAACCAGTGTTAATAGAAATATGGACTGAGACTGGGAAAGGAATATATAGCTGCTCTGAGAAAAATCAGAGGAAAATCGAAGGATCCATGAATGAATAAATATCCAGCATAGTTTTACAAGTCATTTTGAAAGGAACGCATGCTTGAGTATCAGGTTGCCACCAAAGGCTAAAGTGTGGCCTGGAATGAAAATATTTATATTTTACAACATTAAAGTATTTGAATTAATTTCAGATATTTAAACTTATATTTCCTGTATGTTTTTCTGCCCCTCCACCACAGAATTCTTTCATCTGTACCCTGAAGGCCTTTTCCCTTGCCAGATTATTTTGAAGAGTGTGACTCACAGATACTGGAAACACAGACTAGGACTCAAAAGAAATTTCTGGCCAAAGTTCCAAACAAAGATTTAGATGCATGCTGGTAGAGCAAGTTTTTTCTCTTACAGGAAGAGAGATGATTTTGGCCGAGAATTGAGGAAGAATTCATGACAACTGAAAAAGAAGGAAAGACATTTAATCCTTGAGGATGTGGGGCCTGGGAGGGTAGGAGAATGAATTTGGAGAAAACTTTTCTTTTTGAAAGAAACTTCTCAAATTTAATGTGTATGTCTGTCATCAGATATATTGATAACATGCATATTTGAATTTAGTAAGTTTGAGATATGCTTTGAAAATCTGCATTTCTTCCAAGGTTCCAGGAGATACCATTGTTAGTGGTCCATGAATTCCCATTGAGTAGCAGGGGTATAACTTCTCCAGGCCAGCATCCTGGTGGACCATAAAATGTTGCCCAAGAGCACCCCGGCAATAAAGTTTCTTTCTGATTCACATCTGACCTGGCTGTTCTCTGGTTACCATCTACCATCATGTGATCAGGTTATCCAAGTCTGATCTTATACTCCTTACCCCTTAACCCCATTGCTTCTAAGTAACTCAGAAGCAGATTGTCCTTACAATTTTCTAGAACAGGTAAGAGATTTGGACAACTTGGTGAGTGATGGCAAACTGAAGGGAAAGTATTGCTTCATGTATAGTATATGACTAGATGAAATCAATGTGAAATTTTCCTCTAAACTGAGTGGTAGCAAACAGAGAATCCCTTTAGCACTCTAACTTCACTATGGGTGATGGATTAGAACAAGATGCAAGACAGAAAATAAAAACAAAGGCTGCCATAATATTCAAGAGCAGAAATGGTAATGTTCTATACTGAAATTGAGCAGGGTAGTTGATAGAGTAAAGAGATATATTGTCAATAGAATGACAGAGTTTAGTCCTTGGTTTTACATGATCCACAAACACCGAAAAGGACTCTTGACTCCTTTTAGAATTTGGGAAATCGAGGAGATTCAAATATTGCTTGTTAAGCTAAAAACATAGGAAATACAGTAGGAAGAGCTCTGTGGGAATAAAAATGCAGGAAAAAGTCTATGCAAAGTAAATTTGGGATGCAGTCTTGAACAAAAGGGGAAATTGTTTAGCCTGAGAAGTGGAATAGACACTTTCCAGCACAGTCAATGGCATCTGTAGGTGACATATGGGGGAATGAAGGCCATGAGTGTTTACTGTATGAATGGGAATGTTGGGACAAGTAAGGGGAGTAAGTTGAATCTTGAAACAGATGAGATCAAATCTCAAAGGTTTTCGAAAGCTAACAAGGACTTGCAGATTGTTTCTGAGGACTAAGTGCAGCCTTTCAGGAATTTAAGCAGAGGAAGGACAATCTAATTTGAAATTCGGGAAGACAGAAAGGAAACTATCATGTCTTCTATGCCTTTTATGTAGCAGGCTTTCTATGAACTATCTTGCTTTAGCATAGAGGATCAATGGCAGTGGACTTCTAAAATGCTTATGATGAATTGCAGGGGAGGTGGAGTTCTATTCTTAGTGTTAGGTCGGATTTAGGTGGCTGGATGGGAGGGAGCGGGCAGAGGGCAACCCGTGCGTGCTCTGCAGTCGGAACATCGGAACATCGGGCGGCCAGTAGGACAAAGAGCAACCAAATCAGACGTGGACAGAAAAACCCTAAAGGCTTCTCCCACCCGCCTGTCACTCAGCGGGACCACCAGCTTACTCCTGAGAGAGACATCTCAGCATGGTTCCCCAGCCAATCCGATGCGGACACCGAACTCCCCAAGCCTTCCCCGCCTACTCTGGGCCATAATCACCCCCTCCCCCAGACAGATTCGTTCCTGACTTCCCTGGCCTTCCACCCTGGCCCCTATCCTGGAGGGCCGGTGAACCTCGCCAGAGAGCCAATCCCAGTGAAGCTTTGTTCAGTCTCTTTTGGTCTGACTCCGTTTTGGCCACCTGCATCAGATCTTGCATTTAGGACTCAATGAAATTCTAAGAAATATACTCAGTGTTAGTATTTTCTGCGGTCTGAATGTCTGTGTTTTCTCAAATTTCTTATCCTATAAGAAATAGGATAAGAAATTTTCTTATAGGATAAGAAATTTGAGGCCTCTGAGGGGTTTAGGTCAGGAAGGCAGAACCATCATGGATGAATTAGAGCTTCTATACAGCAAACCCAAGGGAGACCTGTCCCTTGTACCGCAAAGGTACACCCCTAGAAGACATTGTGAACCAGAAAGCAGCCCTCATTAGATACCCAGCAACTGGCACCTTAATCTTGCACTTTTCAGTCTCTGGAACTGTAAGAACTAAATTTTTGTGACTTATAAAGACTTAGTCTATGGTGTTTTGGTATGAAAGTCTGAATGGACTAAGACTGTAATTTTAATTTTGTCTGTAGCAACAAAGGATACTCTCTGGCTTCCCTTTAGTTTTATTCCGTGGTGACAAACTCTTTTAAAATCTTTCTTTTCCAGTTTCTTTTGCTGTTAAGCTCCATATTTTGAAATAAATTGCTCCTAATGATATGCTTTGATTTTTCCAATTTAAATTTCATCTCACTTCCTATGTAGGTGTCTTACACCATCCTTCCTCCCACATAAATAATTTCTCCCCACATATTCTCATTATATATTTATCACACCTTTGGTTTAAATTAACATCCAGTGTTCACTTAATTATGACTGTGAATATTGTTCAAACATGGTCACATAGCTAACAATGATTCTATTATCTTTTTGTGTAGTGCAGTATATCCACCCTGCCCATTCCCATAGGAGTCTATACAATGGGAATAATGACTATAATGCTTGTATGAATCCATTTATCCACTTTTGATCATCTAATTTTCTTTTAAGGCATTTCTCCTTGATGTGTTTACTTATAAAACATAGACTGTTGTCAATGCTAGAACACAGACATTGAGACTTTCTTTTGTCTTGATTTTAGGAATTTCCTTTTCTGGTCTTTACTGTTGAATCTCCTGATTCCAAGATACTGCCATTTCCTCTTTCTTGGTTTACTCCCACATTTTAGTGGAGCTACTGGGACTTTTAGCTACTGGGAGCTAACTCCCAGTAGGTTCTTAAGAAATGATGTACAGAAGTTACTCAAGATGAGAACACAGCCCAACTGACATCTTGATTTCAGTCTTTAAGACACTGATCAGAAAGCCTGGATGAAACATATTTGGTCTTCTGACATGTAGAACTGTGAGTTAGTAAATGCACATTGTTTGAGCTCATAAGTTTGTGACATGATAATGTCTTACACAACTGTAGAGTATTAGTGTATCTGCTGTAATCCTACATATCTCCTATTTAAGGCAGAAACACCCCAAAGCTGACTGGAAGCTTGGAGTACATGTGATATCTGAGTACATGAGCAGTCTGTCATTACTGTCAGCTAATTCATGTTTCTGACCCAATTGCACATCAAAATACTGATCTTTCCTTGGCACCCCTGAGATACTCTATAACTTTGTATTTCCAAAACTTGGTGAAAAATAGAAATACACACATCCAAGAAGCCTAGCTAGCTCTAAGTGGAGTAGTTGCAAAGTTAATCACACCCAGACATGTCACAGTCAAAATATTCAAAGCCAATAAATCTTGAGATTCAAAAGAGAATGATGAGTCATTACATACAAGAGATTCCAATAAAATTAACAGTTAACTTCTCTTCTGAAGCTATGGATGCCAGAAGGTAGTGGGACAATATATTCAAAGTGCTAAAAGTAAAAAACAAAACAAAACTGTCAACCAAGAATCTTATATTTAGCAAAAATATCTTTTTAAATGAAGGTATAATAAAGACTTGCCCAGATTAGCAAAAACAGAGATTTGTTGCTAGCAAGCTCTTTTTCAAAATTCTAAAAAAGAACAGAGTTCTTCAAGCTGAAAGCAAGTGACACCCAACAATAATTCAAATCAACACACTGGCAAAAGAGTGCTGTTAAAGACAGTATGCTGTTAATTATACAAGTCAGTATAATTACATATTTTCATGCAATTATATTCTTTTTAAAACTGATTTCAAAGTAATTGCATAAAATGATATGTATGTAATTATATTGTTGAGCTTATAATATAGAAACATAATATATTTGATAAAAACAGCATGAATAGGTGGGTGGGAGCAAAGATTTATTGGAATAAGGAAATGATACCATATGGTAATGAGTATCCACAGGGGGGAAAATGAAGAGAACAAGATATAGTAAATAGGAAGAATAATATAACAACCTCTATAAATGTATACTTGAACTTGTTCCTTTTCACATTTTGTTTAAAAACGATGTAAGATTATAAAATGTATTGATTATACTTCTGCTTTTAGGGTTTGTAATATAAATGTAGTATGTATAAAATAATGGCATAAAAATGTGGGGCATACAGCATATATGAGTAATGTTTTATGTTTCAATGGAATCATGTAAATAAAATATGCAGTAGATTTTGATAAGATGTATATATTTTAAGTCCTAGAGCAATAGCTAAGAATAAAATTTAAAACTAAGAAAAACTTTCAAAACAATTAAAATGTTAGCCGGGTGTGGTGGCGCATGCCTATAATCCCAGTTGCTAGGGAGGCTGAGGCAGGAGGATTGCAAGTTCAAAGCCAGCCTCAGCAACTTAGTGAGGTACCTAAGCAACTCAGTGAGACTCTGTCTCTAAATAAAATACAAAATAGGGCTGGGGATGTGGCTCAGTGGCAGAGTGACCCTGAGTTCAATCCCCGGTTCCCCTCCAAAAAAAAAAAAAGAAAAAAAATTACAATGTTACTATATCATATCCATTTAATACAAAAGAAGGCAGCAAAAGAGGAACAAAAAGGATATGAAGCATACAGAAAGTAAAATATAAAATGGCAAATGTAAGGTAAATATCCATAACGACATAAATAAAATGAATTAAGCAATCAAATCAAAGTTCAAATATTAGATTAAATTAAAAAATAGGATCCAACAACATGCTATACACAGGAGTCACACTTCAGATTCAAAGATAGAAATAGGTCGAATGAAAAAGTTGGAAAAGATATGTCATGTGAATAGCAACAACAGAGGCCATACTACTATCAAACACGCTGATTGATTTCTCAGTGTATCATATGTCAAATCACGCTCTATACTTAAGCATATTCAATTTTCATTTGTGAATTATATCTCATTAAAACTAAATCAAAGATAAAATGAATAAATGAATATATGATGGATCACAGAATGATTTGGCAAAGTTTGACGTTTTCCTGAGTGACTGAATCATAGTAGCTAAAGGGCCTTTTTTTTTTTCTGGGGCAGGTCAGTTTTTCAAGAGAGGAATTGTCCAGTTTCAAGACTGGGGCAGAACAGGGCCAGGTTTGGTGGTATTGGTTTGGTACTGTTATGGAAATCACATTCAGTAAGAGACCAAGCATCAGTGTAGGGTTGGAGAACTCAGGTTTATTTACGCCCTTGGACCCAGATGAGCTGGTGTTCTGAAGTTCTGGGTCCTGAGCTGAGGTTACATGACACCTAAATTTCCTATGTTATAGGAAATTTAACATATTTCTTAACCATTGCAACATTGGTGGGTTTGAATTCTTGGCCTGTGTGACCAAAAACCATGCATAGGGAATTTATGATAAGTAGTTCACAGGTGTAGAACAAAAAGTGTAAAACATCTGTGATTGTTATCCTGAAGTGGCCTTCACCACAGACAGCAGTAACTCAAGATAACTTGAGTTTACCTTCCTAAGAGTTATAGTTCCAAGAACAAAGCCTATAAAGTTATAGTTTAGACAGTAGTGAGTTGGCCTAGCAATTAAGTGATGTAGCTACATTTCTACAGATTTCAGAAAGTTACAAAGTATAGGAAAATTAACCCTTTCTCCAGGCATCCAACTTCATCATGATGTTCTTACAATTTCATTTTATAAGTAGGTCTGGTATCTCCATCACAGTAGTAGCATCTAGGTAACATTCTGAGAGCTTTGGAGATAGGTGGGTCAGGGAAATTGCATTTTATGTAATTATCCATCCATTTTCTTTTTTTTGGTGGGGTCTTTTAATATTTGTATTCTCTCTGTCATACCAGCATCTTTTATGGTTATTATTTCCTCCCTGTTTAATATGCCTTGCTTGTATTCATGGGTAATGTTGTCTTCAGCATGAATAATTCATTTATAAAATAACAAGCATATCCTCATCATTTCAAATTAATCACATGAGAATTAAATGGAAAGCTAAATGACTCCTTGACATCTTGGTGAACCAGTAACATCTTAACTGTGCCGATGTTCTCAAGAACAGATTATTTCTGGTTCAATTTTCTGAAACTGGGGTTGTCTGCCATGTTGGGATAGAATAATTGCCGAAATGGGAAGTTAGGGAAAAGGATTTAGGGGAAAATTAAACCTTTTAAGTCTTTTAAAGGATGTCCATCAATTATCTTCTTTTAAACCCTGATTCATGCTTTGATTTGAACTTTTTTGAAGATTTCCAGCAGGAATTTGTATTCTCTCTGTCATATTAGTTACCTTCTGTCTTTTTTTCATCTTCCCATTTACTTCTTTTATACATACCATCTCTTCCTTTTCTCTTTGTCTTTTTAAGTATCGGTTTTAAAAATTCTTCTCTTTACTGTAAGTATAGTGGGAGTGAAAATAAACAAAATTATTTGATTTATCTTGTTTAATCTTAAGCATAACTTGTCAAAAATATGTCAGAAAAGTAAAACAAACAACTTTGGTTTAAGCAGATGTCAGTTCAGGTACCAGGTCAGTCTCACACTAATGGGGTTACAAAGATGGCTTATGAATTTTCCTCAAGTTACTGGTTCCTACACAGGAAAACGTGCATGATAACACCTACTTCGTGGGTCTTACATGAGAAAAGACATCTGCAGTGCTCCTGGCTTGCTTCTTTGTGACTGTAATCATGAGTACCACTATAGCTGTCGTCATCATCCTCATCATCCTCCAGGATCCAAATAATACTAAAGTGTCTTGTTTAAAATTCTCCATATACTTAATAATTTCATGCTGGTTTTAATGAAAAGGAATTTGCTTTGGAAAGCACATGGATTATAATATTAGACTTTGAATCCTTAGAAAGGAGATCTATGAGGTGCCATGATTTACATATGAAACCTGAGGAGGAATTCAAGATATGAATTATATATATTTAAGACCATAGGTAAGTATGTATAATCTCTATTCTTCAGATAATTGCAATTTCAAAATTTGGTTTTTCTTCTTTTCAGTTTTGTTTTCTAAATTTTATGGTTATTATTTCCTCCCTGTTTAATATGCCTTGCTTGTATTCACGGGTAATGTTGTCTTCAGCATGAATAATTCATTTATAAAATAACAAGCATATCCTCATCATTTCAAATTAATCACATGAGAATTAAATGGAAAGCTAAATGACTCCTTGACATCTTAGTGAACCAGTAACACCAGAGTAGAATGTGATTGGCAGAAATGATGAGAACGCAGACTTACAAAAAATATATTCAAATCTTCAGAAGAAGTAAATATAGATTTCTGACTCTCATAAATAATTAAAGCTCACTACTCAATATTTAATATGAACATCAACATATATTAGATTATGATTAGTGTTCAAAGCAAAACACTTTTTATTTGTGTATTTATTTCTGGAAGACAAGAGTCTTCCAGTCTTCATGTATTTTGTAAATGTTATCTGTCTCTGTACAGAAAGCACTTTATTCAGGGAAGATAATTTTTGAATGGAAGATTATCTTATTGTTATGGTTTGGATGTAAGGTGTCCCCTAAAAGCTCATGTGTGAAACAATGCAAGAAGGTTCGGGGAGAAAATGTTTGGGTTGTGACAGTTTTAATCCAATCAATGACTTAATCCCCCAATAGGGATTAACTGAGTGGTAACTGAGGTGGTAGGGAGGGTGTGGCTGGCAGAGGTGGGAATTGGGGATGTGGCTATGCGGCATGTATTTGTATCTGGCAAGTGGAGACTTCTCTCTCTCCTGTCTGATCACCATGTGAGTTGCTTACCTCTGCCACACCCTTCCACCATGATGTCCTGCTTCACCCTGAGCTCTGAGGAATGGAGCCTGCTGTCTATGGATTGACCTCTGAATCTGTGAGCCCCCAAATAAACTTTGTCTTTTCTATAATTGTGATGGTTGGTTCTGTTAGTCACAGCAGTGAAAAAGCAGACTAAAACACCCATTAATTAAATATTTTTCAGAGTGCCTGCTTTACACACATTTCAGGCTAGCAAATTTGGAATTGATGTGATTTAAAGTGGTAAGTAAGTTATCCATGTAGTTTGAAATATTCCAAAAAGGTAGTCTGCAATAGTAAAATTGCTGAAGCACAGATATTTGTCACTGGTCTGATAAGATTTTATGTACCCTGTAACTGCAATGTTATATATTTTATGCTTCTTTCATCTATGGAGTAATACACACAGTTTTTTTCCCCCAAGAAGTTAATTTCACAATCAGTAGACATCTCTCCAAACAATATTTTGTTCCAATCTTGTGTGTACTAGATATTTACAATGATCATTATTTTCCTTGTAGGTAGTGATAAAAGTTCAGATAACCTGAACCCACATTGTTTATTACTTCAGATCTATGCTATAATTATCTTTAATTTCCTTAGACCTGTTGTATTTATAAACTTCTCTTATCTATTGGCTTTGAAATATAGTACTAATTCATCTATTGCTTATATAGTATCATGAACATTAAAGTTAAGTCCAGAACAGGGTGTATTTCCTTAAGTTGAAAAAATGAAGGTGAACCTGGTGTGGTGGCACTTGCCTGTAATTCTAGCTGCTGAAGAGGCTGAGGCAGGAGGACTCCAAGTTCAAAGCCAGTTAGAGCAACGTAGTGAGACACTATCTCAAAAAATAAAATAAAAGTTTACCAAAGGGGTTGGGGATACAACCAGTGGTAGAGGCCCCCTGGGTTCAATCTTCACTATTCCCCACTCTTCAAAAAAATTGAGAGATTCTGTTTTAGTCTAAAATTTTGTGATTAGGTAAAGGGAGTAAAGGGTAAAGGGAGATTTTTTTTCCCCCTTCCTGGTTGCTTGAAAATACAATATGGCTTATTTCAAACATACACTATCAAATATTTGACAAATGCTTATACATATTATAACATACATAAACATGGTGTTATGGTTTAGATACTAGGTGTATCCCCAAAATTCATTTGTGAGGCAGTACAAGAAGGTTTAGAAGTGAAATTATTGGGTTGCGAGAGTTTTAACCCAGTGAATTAATCCCATCATAGGGCTTAACTGAATAGTAACTGAAGGCAGGCAGAGTGTGGCTGCAGGAGGTGGGTCCCTTGGGGCATGCCTTTGGGGCATATATTTTGTTTGGTGAGTGGAGTCTCTTTTACTGCTTTCTGAACATCATATGACCTACTTCCTCTATCACACTCTGCCATGATGTTCTGCCTCACTTGCAGCACTGAGGAATGGAGTTTGCTGTCTATGGACTGAGACCTCTCAAACCTTGAGTCCCCAAATAAGATTTTCCTCCTCTAAAATTGTTCCTGTCAGATCTTTTAGTCATAGTAATGAAAATGGTGACTAAAATACATAATAAGTAAAATGAATTTGGGAAGAACAGGGTTACTTTGTAAAAACAGCTGGATGAGGAACTTAGATTTTAAAATTTGTGTCAGTTTGTCACTGACCTGTTTTGTAAACTTAAGGCAAGTAAATTATTCTGTTCATTTTTGTTCTAAAATGGAGATTGCTACATTGACTCAACTAATGGTTTTGTGAGAAAGAATAATGAATAAAAAGAAGTGTGAAGCAAGTAGCCAATGATTGTCACTGAAACATTTTATAGCCTCAGAAACCATAGATGTGATAGGGCACCTGTTTGCATTTTTTCATATTTGGTTATTAAGATCTTTAACTTCAAATGTTGGTCATATATTCTGAAAGCAATCACCCCAGAAACCTACCTGTTTTAATGGAGAGAGCATACGAGTCTTCCCAGGTGATGGGAGTTCAAATGTTTCTCAGGAAAAATATTTCTTCATTTGGAAAGAAAGCATAAGCATCCTTTGTAGTCATGTGGTTATCGTGCAGATCATAATACTTCAAAGACCAGGAAGGACATTTGGAAAATATGAAGTGCTATACAAATGTAAATCATTTCTGTAAGTGTTTCAGAATCAAGACATACCATAGGTAAATCATTGCAGACATCTAGAAAACTGCAATGATTCCCATTTTAAGAATATTCATGCTTTTAATTCTTTTTGAGTTAAAATAATTTTCCTTCTGCTTTGAGCTGTAACAAAAGTTATTAATGCCCAGATTATGATCTTGCAAACTTCTAAGTTGACCAATCATTATCCTTCATTTTTCTTCCAAGTTTCCTTAGAAAATAATCTTTACAAGTTTTTTTTTTTCTTTCTCAGTATTCATGCACTCTTTTCTTCTTAGCTGTGTTTTCACTTCCCAAGGTCAAATAAAACCATTAAGTGGTTACTAAGAATATTTTTACTTACCACACTTCAAGACTTCTTTCAATTCTTTTCTCATTTGAACTGTGTACTATATTTTACCATGTTGATTATTCTCTATTTCCTGAAATTGTTGTTCACTTTCTTTCTTTAAAATGGACTATACTGATATTCCAATGATTCTTTTACCAGTTCTTGCTTTCCTAAGCATTTCAGGCTCACCTACCCTGCCTACAAAGCATGCTTCTACTCAACGTTCTGTCCTCATCCTTTTTCCCTTTTCTCCCTTGCCCATTTTCCTTTCATTATTAAATTTTTAAGACTTAAACTATCATTTGAATGAGAATAAATCTCAATTCTATTTCTATCCCTAATCTCTACTGTTTTTCCATTGTTTCTGTACTTCCCTAGATATCCCTGAAATTGGAAAAATCTCACCACAGCAAGAATATGCTTGATGCATCTCACCTTTATGATCCAGGATATTTTTGTTTTGGGTCTCAGCCATTTCCCTATCTTTTTTGTAATAAAATGCTAAAAATGTAATTGTTGTGCACATTCTTTGGCTTCTAGTTTTATTTTTTGTGTGTTAAATTTGAAAGACTGTGAATTAGTAACCTATAAGAATGGACTGAACTTTAAGTAGATTGTGAATTACTAAATTGCAAAAAATTAAGACTAATGTCAATAAAGGTTGAAGTTGTACATTTAATTTCATTTACTTCTCCTGGACTGAGATCAATCTCAGCAGGAGGGTAGATTTTTATTTCTATTTTTTTTGTAAAAGAAGGGCAAGAGAGTTATTTATATACAGAGAGTGAAAACTTAATCCAGATCAATAGTTCATTGTGTTACCTACATTTTTCTTTTCTCTCGTTTCTTAATATAGAAGGTAGATTTATGTTCTACCATTCACACACTGATTGAATGTTTAAAGAATTTGAAGAACTTTACTAAAGATTTTGGACAATAGAAAATATCAGGCAGTTTTTAGACCAAGGAATTTAGCATCTTGATATAAACTTATGTGAGAAGACATATGTGAAAAAATTTATACTTCTGGAGTGCAATAAGTGTCTTAAGAAGAGATAGGGTGCTACGTAGATTTTATAATATGCAATAAAATATGTGGCTTAGTGTTTATCCCCTTATGCAGGCTGCAATTTTATTTTTCTTAGCTGTCTACAGCTTTTTATAATGAGAAGCTGAGCCATGTAGTGTTTATGAGGCTCATGGGCTCTAGAGCCCGACTGCCTAGGTCAGACCTACTGTCAGTTATTTAATAGTTAGATGCTCTTGACCAATAATTTTTCTGTGCCCCAGTTTCTTCACTTGAAAATTGGGAGCAATAATAATAACGCTACTTCATATACTTATGATAAGATTAAATTAGATGTTTTTAAAGCTTCGTAGAAAGTATTCGTCAGAGTTATATCTGAATCAGCATATGAAAGTAGCATGTGGAGGGAGCTCAATTTCTTAATGGTTTTACTATTTTACATGAATTAGATTGAGAATAACCTAAATTGGAGACTCGATTTGTTTTCTTTTCATATTTCTGGGGACTGGGGATTTAACCCAGGGATGCTTTACCACTGAACTACATCCCAAGACCCTTTTATTTTTTTTATTTGAGACAGAGTCTCATTAAGTTTCTGAGCCTTTTGCTAAAAATGCAGAAGTTGGCCTTGAACTTGAGATCCTCTTGCCTCAAACTCCTGAGTGGTTAAGACATGTGCCACTGGGCCCCACTCAGGTTTTACTTTCTTCTAGAGCTTTAGGATATTCCCAGCTAAGAGTCTGAGAGTAGGCAATGATCAAAAATTTTGGCCATAAAATCAAATAGATATTAAACAGATTCCATAAAAAAAATTATGGGTACTCTATTATATACTCTATGTGAAATTTTCAAGAGACATAGTTCTTTTGGTTTTTAAAGCGTCTATTTCAGGCCAAAGAATTTTCAATTTTAAGAATCATAAAGAGGATTCTTTCCCATTGTCTTCCAGTATTTTTCCTGAAGTATGCTGTCTGGCTTTCATAGAAGACTGCAGGGACACGCTTAGTTAAGAATAGTATCAGTGAGTTTATATACTCACTTTTGCTTCAGACTTTTTTAAACTATAATGGATGTTAACCATTCAAAAATTTTTAACTTAATTCCCCAGCTATCCCTTTTCTTTGATTTTATCAAGATGGAATCTGTGCATTTAGTTATTAATAATATCTCTGCAACATTCATCTTTAATATTGCCTCAAATGTAATAGAAGTTAGCTTTTATGAGGCTTGGGAGAATCTAGCAAAAATGTGCAGGTTTTGATTATGTATACTTATACTTAAAAGATGAATTTCATTTTACTCTTTGAATAAATATTTCTCAGAACTTTGTAGGGTAAGATATGACCATTTTGGGCCAAGGAAATGAACAGACACTTTACAGAGGAAGATCTACAAGCAATCAACAGATTTATGAAAAAATGTTCAACATCCCTCGTTATAAGAGAAATGCAAATCAAAACCACCTTAAGATTTCATCTTACCCCAATTAGAATGTCTTTTATTAAGAACACAGGCAACAACAGGTGTTGGCGAGGATGTGTGGAAAAGGGTACACTCATACATTGCTGGTGGGAGTGCAACTTGGTGCAGCCACTCTGGAAAGCAGTGTGGAGATTCCTTAAAAAACTTGGAATGGATCCACCATTTGACCCTGCTATCCCACTCCTTGGCCTATACCCAAAGGACTTAAAATCAGATTGCCTCAGTGATGCAGCCACATCAATGTTCATAGCTGCTCAATTCACAATAGCTAGATTATGGAATCAACCTAGATGCCCTTCAGTAGATGAATGGCTAAAGAAACTGTGGTCTATATACACAATGGAATATTACTCAGCCATAAAGAAGAATAAAATTATGACATTTGTAGGTAAATGGATGATGTTGGAGACTGTTATGCTAAGTGAGATCAGCCAATCCCAAAAATCCAAAGGCCAAATGATCTCTCTGATAAATGAATGATGATGCATAATGTGTGGGGGAAGGGTGGCAAGAATGGAGGAAGGATAGATAGCATAGAGGGAAGGGAGGGGTGGGGGTGGGGTGGGGGGTAAAAATAATAACAGAATGTGTGACAGATACCATTGCCCTGTGTACATGTATGAACGCACAGATGGGGTGACTCTACTTTGTGTACAACCAGTGAAACAATAGCTGTACTCCATTTGTGTTCAATGAATCAATAAGTAAATAAAAAAAAAGATATGACCATTTTTCATTGTTCTTTACTACAGTTTGAGATTAATGTTTTAACATCATTTGCACTGACACAACATAATGAAGGACAATTTTGGTAACAAAGTATAAAATCCACTTTTCAGTTATGGAAAATTTGAATTGAAAGATGTTCTGTTGTGTTGGACACTGTTGTCATTATTACATAAAAAATGGAAAAGGATTGAAGATTAAAAGTTTTAGAGATAAGTTTTAACTGCATAGTTTGTTTTTTTTAAAAAGGATACCTGATGGGAGAGAATAAATGTATTCAGATAGTGATATGATCAATTTTACTTCATCTTCTTAATCATTTAGAGGAATATTTGCAAATCATATGGTGTAGGGTAAAATTTTTATATTATTAGAATAAAATGTGTCTGCTTTCAAAATAAATAATATAAACAATAAATATCTAATTTTATTTGTGAAAATGTAAGACTCAAGTAGTGTAATTGAAATTAAAATATAGAAATAAAATTGTGAAAAATTTAGATATGGTGTCTATATAAATAGTCATTTGTTAATGTTTTAAAAGTGTTCTCAAAAATAAGTCAACTTTTATATTGCTGGTGGGACCACAGATTGGTGCAACCACTATGGAAAGCAGTATGGAGATTCCTCAGAAAACTTGGAATAGAACCACCAGTTGACCTAGTTACCTACTCCTTGGTTTGTACCCAAAGGACTTAAAATCAGTCCTTTGGGACTGCAGTCCCAAAGACTGTGACTACAATGATGCAGTCACATCAATGTTTATAGCAGCTCAACTCACAATAGCTAAATTATTGAACCAACCTAGATACCCTTCAACAGATGAATGCGTAAAGAAAATGTGGTACATATAAACAATGGAATATTACTCAGCCTTAAAGAAGAATGAAATTATGGCATTTGCAGGTAAATGGATGGAACTAGAAAATATCATACTAAGTGAAACAAGTCAACCCCCCAAAACCAAAGGCCAAATGTTTTCTCTGATAAAAGGATGCTGATCCATAGTGAAGGGCAGGGGGTTACGGAAGAATGAAGGAACTTTGGATGATGCTGAGGGGAGTAAAAAGAGGGGTGGGGCAGTGGGGATGGGAAGGATAGTAGAATGAGACAGACATTTTTACCCTATATACATGTATGATTATACTATTGGTGTGATTCAGCACCATGTATAACCAGAGGAATGAGAAGTTATGCTCCATTTGGATACAATATGTCAAAATGCAACCTGTTGTCATGTGTAACCTATTAGAATAAATAAACTAAATTTGAAAAAAAGTAAAAACTAGAGGTCAAGTAAGAGTGGCTTAATCCTATCAATGTGAGGCTAGAAACCCTAAATCCATGTTAGTGAAGGTAAAGATGATTCCAATCTGGGAAAGAGTTGACTTAAAAATCAATTTCCATTGCAGGAAGAAGAGGGATGCAAAGGAATTTTTTCTATCAGTGAGCTTTTCATTACTATAATGAAATAACTGATGTCATCTACTTATGAACAAGTTTATTTAGCCAGCAGCTATAGAGGTTACAAACACAAATTGCATGGTACAGTCTCTGAGGTGAGGGCTGCCCCTTACCTCATGGTGGATCTCAATGGTGGGAGTGTGATGGAGTAAAACAATTAGGTCTTCAACCAGGAAGCAGAGAAAGTGGTAGGGGCCAGGTGTGCAACAGTTTTTTAAAGAATTACCAAGGGATCACATGAGAAGCACCTCATGCCCCCATTTACCTAATGTCCTCCTAACAGGCCCCACTTCTTAAAGGTTCATTATCTCCCAATATCATCATAATTGGGACCAAACTTCTATTTATATGGGCCCTTGTGGAACACCTAAACCATATCCAAACCATCGCAGTCACCCCAGTTTAATATGAAAAGTAATCATGGAAAGGAACCAGATATGCTCTGCCAGGGATAAAATGAATATGAAATAGGAAATGTTGAAAATATTCAACTATGATTTTTTAATAGCATTATTTTTGTTCTATTTCTTTATTTTTACAGACTGCATTTGATTCATTGTACACAAATGGGATACAACTTTTCATTTCTATGTTTGTACACGATGTAGATTCACACCATTCATGCAATCGTAAATGTACATAGGGTAATTATGTTGGTCTCATTCCACTATCTTTCCTACTCCTGTCCGCTCCCCCTCTCAATTCTCTCTACACCATTTGAAGCTCCTCCATTCTTGTCTTACCCCCCATCCTCCCAAACCCACTATGTATCATCATCCACTTATCAGAGAAAACATTTTACCTTTTGTTTTTTGGGATTGGCTTATTTCACTTAGTATGATATTCTCCAATTTCATCCATTCTGTCTTCATTGTCTGAGATTCTGACTTCCAAGTGATCTATTCTATTGGTGATGCTTTCTATTGAGTTTTTCATTTGGATTGTGGTTTCCTTCATTCCAAGGAATTCTATTTTTTCAGAATCACTTTATATTGAGATGATCTTTTGCTTCCTGCAGTTGCTCTTTTAACTGTTCATTGAAGTAATCATTCATTGCCTGCATTTGCTTCCTTATCTCATCCTTTGCTTCACAGATTATTTTAATGATGTACATTTTAAACTCCTTTTCTGACATTTCTACAGCCATGCTGTCATTGGATTCTATTAAAATAGCATCTTGGTTTGTTTGGGACACTTTCTTCCCTTCTTTTTCATGTTGTTCCCTCTAGCAGTGAGGATCTAAGTTTCCCCCCCTGTAGGCTTATTGTGACCCTTCAGGGTTCCAATACCTCTCCTTTAAGGGGGACATTAATATTAGCAGCACCCAGTACAAACATACACAGACCTAAACCAGATAGCCCCTATGAAGATGTTAACAGTATTATAATAAATAGAGAGGATGATTTTGATTATTATCTACAATATAGTTCATAGGCTTGCAATGAGACCTACAATTTCTAATAGTGGACAAAGATGATGAGGAGGGGTGTAGGATATAACTTAATGGCATAAGAAGTGAGTGTATAGAAGTACTAGTTCATGGGAAGAGTGAGAGTGGGATCAAAAGAAGTTGGTTGTTAGCATGAGAAAAGGGAGAAAGAGATTCCAAGGAAACAGGTAAGGAAAAGGAAAATAGAGCTAGAAAAATTAAACAAAAAAATTTAAAATTAAAAAAAAATTACAGTGCAACAGTCATTTACCATTCCAACCTTCCAGTCTTCAGTGTCCTGATATAGGAGAGGTACCTGACAAAGAGCTTCCAGTCTCCAGCAGGCATCTCAGGATGGAAATTGCCCCACCTAAAGATGGAGCTGCCCCTTTGGGGATAATCCAAGATGGGTGTACTAGCTTCTGAACATGTTGGTAGATGGGGAGCCATAGCATGGGCACTGAGACTGGGCAGGGCATGTTTGGGCTAGGGTCTGTAAGCAGGGCTCAGTCTCAGAAGGACCAGGGTATGGAAGTGGGATGCTCAATTATTTTTAATGATCAAGAAATCTACAGAAAAATAATTATAAGTATCATAATTACCTACAATAAAGCTCCAAAAGATAATGTTTGACGAAGCACTACTTATTTCTTCATTTTCCTCACTACCTTTATACCAAGACAGTGAAGGATCTCCATACCATCATTCCTCTCTAATCTTTTTCCTCCCTCTCAGTGTCTCAAAAGTACTTTTAGCTATTAGCTTTATTTACCTATTCTAAAAAAAATAGAAATGACGAATACATCATATTATTTTATTGTTGCCTACTGTTTCTATTTGTTAGGCTTTCCTTGGGACATATGGTTTTTTTACTCCTTTTTTTGTTTGTTTTGACCTTGAATTACAATTTCAAGTTTTAGGTGAATTGATTCTATTTATCTGGTCAAGATATTCCATGTTTTTATCCTTCATTAATAGGATATTTCAGTTCATGATCCTTAAAAGAAATTGCTTTTTTTTTTTGAAGCATTTCAATGTAATCAAAAGGGAAATATCATGTTCTTTTTAGTTTTTAGCAAATGTTACTATTTGGTAGTGTAAATCTAACTATATTATATTATCTCTAATTAGCTTGGGTCCAACTTGCAGTTTTAATTTAAAACCAATTTGAAAGGGAATCTTGATTTTTATCTCAAGCTCTTCTGCTTATATTTGTACATTTTTTAAAGATAATTTATATAGATGATGATCTGATAATAAATTCTTTCTTAAATCTTTTATAATGACTTTAGAGTTCTTTCATTTTCACATTTAATTCTTATCTTTAAAATTTCCCCATTTATTATGAAAATGAGATGTATCCCAAAGTAAATGAAACTAAAATAATATGAGCCTAAAAGAAACTTTGGTTGGGTAACATCATTTAAACATCTCACTTAAGAGATGACACAAGGAAGTTTGATTTGCAAAATCTATTGATATATGCTAATGAAATCAAACAGCAAGTAGAACTATAATTTTGTTTGCTACTTTTCACTGTCACTGATTTTAGTTATTGATTGAAACAGGTAGATTGCATAATGCTTTTTAAAAACTATATTTAATTGTTTTAATTTTTTTTTTTTTTTTTGAACTGGGAATTGAACTCAGGGGCACTTGGCCACTGAGCCACATCCCCAGCCCTATGTTGTATTTTATTTAGAGACAGGGTCTCACTGAGTTGCTTGGAGCCTCGCTAAATTGCTGAGGCTGGCTTTGAACTCGTGATTCTCCTGCCTCAGCCTCCTGAGTTGCTGGGATTACAGGTGTGCACCACCGCGCCCGGCTAATTGTTTTAATATTGATTGCCTTTCCTGAATTTAAAAATTTGCTATTCTGTAAGCATTTCTAAGATTTACCTTCCATTTTTTAAACAAATAGGTTATTCTTCTAAATTGCTTTCATAAAAATTTCTCAAATACCTCTCAGATGTTCAAATATCCTTAGTGATAAAAAAAATGCTGTCTTTTTTTGGCAGGAGAAAGTGGAATAGAAAAATTATATCCTTATCAGAAGTTATAAATCTAGAATAATTTAAATAATTTGGAATTTAATTCAAGAAAGTATTCCTTTAAAAATACCATAGTTTCAAAAGTAAAATAATTACTGTTACCTGTCTTCCTTTGTTTTATACTAGTGGAATGGATTCGATTTTTAAGTGTAAACAAAATGAAGATAGATTATTTGTAAAAATCTAGGAGGAAAGACAGGGATTCAAGATGACAGATAAGGGGAAGGCAGCATTCCTAGTTGCTCTGGATCTGGAATTCAAGCAGCAGGACAATTGCTTTTCAGTGAGGTGGGAGAAAGAGAGATTTCATTAAAATTTAACATTGGACAGTTAGAGCATCTTAGGGACTCAGAAATTTGGGTACCTGAAGAAAGAAGAAAGAGTATATTGGAATGAAGCTGGTGTGGCAGCAGCAGTAGGCACTCTGGTTCACCATGGAGGGGAGAGATTACACAGAGAGAAACACAACAGGTAGATTTGGTGCAGAAAAATCTGAGATCAGAAAAGTGGCTGAATTTAGCTGATTGAGAGGCTGCACTGTAAACTGGTGATTGAAAAATGTTCTGTTTCCCAACTGACCGTGGAGAGCTGAGGTGGAGCCATCTTGAAATGGTCATGCTGTTGCTGCTTCTCGGAGAGCCTAGAGATCAAAGCACACAGTGCTTCGCTGTCCCAGCAAGTGCCTACCATGTGGCCTAGAGTGTACTAGGCAGAACAAGTGAAATGGGCACAGAGAAAATTGTATCCAGGGAGATTTGAGTTGGAAAATTGAAGGAAGGCCCAATTCTCTTTTCCTTTGAGTCTGGGGACTCACATGACCAGGTGAAAGTTGTCCAGAATCTGTACAGGTGGGTGTGAATACACTCAGAGACTAAGCCTCGGAAGTCTGTGCTTGTGGGCAGCAGAGTATGTGGGGAATTGGCTCCCCTGACCCATGAGAAAAATTCTTGCAAGGCTCCTGAGATCCAGACTTCTGACAGAGACTGGAGATGGTGAAGTCCTAGGGATATATTGATCTAATCTCTCCAGAGCAGATACTATCCAACAAAGCCCCTGAGGCCTGATTAGAGCTAAGCCCCACCAGCCAAATCTCCTCACATAGAACTCTGCAGAAACTCTACCCTGGGAGTGAATCAATCTTGTCTATGCAGATAAAACTCCAGGTGAAAGTACTTTTCATTCCATCCTACCTCCTATTGATGATAAGATAATCTGAGAGCTATTTTAACCAGCTTCCGTCTTGGGCCATTCCATCTGGAAGCTTGGTGAGCAACACAAAAAAGGAAGGGGTTAACAATCCCCAATCCTTGCTCCTCTCTCAGTATATAGTCCAAGAAATGGAAAGAAAAACAGTTGGTCATACACAGTGACCATCCATTCTCATTGACTATATTTGATCTCCTCAGTGGAGATGACTCTTTCACTTTTCATAAAGAATTTGTGTGTGTGTGTGTGTGTGTGTGTGTGTGTGTGTGTGTGCTGTGCTAACTGGTTCATGGACAAATATATATATTTCTTTTTTCTCAATTTTAACATCTTTTTAGTATTTTTTCCTTGCTTTGTATTTTCTTTCTCTTTTCCTCTATTCTTCTCCTGCTAATAACCCAATTCTCTTATTCTTTCTCTCTCCTTTTACTTTGTTTCTCCTATTTTTCCTCCTTCCTTAAAACCATCACTGGTTACATTTCTTCTGCTTTCTCTACTCACTTTTTGAAATTGGAAACTTTTTCTACCTTCTTATCCCATTTTCTTTTCTCTTAATTAACTGTCTTTTTACCATTTTTTAGAACTAATTGGTTTATGTAACTTCTGCCCCCACCTTTCATGAAGTTGCAGTTATTACTCTGTGAATAACATAATTGGCACCTGTTGTTTGCTTTAATGCTATAACTAGTTTATGGTTGCTTATTGTTTTTGCTGTTAACAATTGCTGACCCCAGCATTTCTGGTTTTTGGAATAATCAACATTGTACATATCACAGTATAAAACAGGAATTTATTTTAATACTGTACATTGTTTGCATTGGTCATCCCTATTGTTCTTTCCTCCATTCTGTGAAGTATTTGGAACCAACAGAGACATTTCAAGTTCACAGGTAGAGACTCTGCTGCTGAACTACAGTTAGTCAAAAGACAGTGCACCTTGCTCCACAGACAAATTAATGACATTCATACTTCAGCTATACTTTAATACAAAGAATATAATAAAACTAATGGCCAGACCCCAAGTAGAACACTAGGGATGACCCTCCAGGTCACACTCATGGACATCCACTGCTACAGCAAAAAACAGAGAATTTACATACCTTTGAAAGGGTCTCAATCTAGATCACTCTGGGACACCATGACAAGTAAAACCTGAACCATAAA
This sequence comes from Glaucomys volans, assembly GCA_020662805.1. Taxonomy (NCBI): domain Eukaryota; kingdom Metazoa; phylum Chordata; class Mammalia; order Rodentia; family Sciuridae; genus Glaucomys; species Glaucomys volans. Next base: position 62,505 of record JAJEJO010001206.1, read on the forward strand.
AAGGCCCACACATAAGAGTGGAAGAGAAATCTCTCTGAATAGATCCATAAAACCCAAAACAGAATGCAAGAAACATGAAAAAACAAGGTAACATAACACTTCCAACAGGTCGTAATTCACCAGCAACTAATCCCAAAGATACTGAAATGGATGAAATATCAGAAAAAGAATTCAAAAGAATCATTTTTAGAATTAATCAATGATTTCCAAGAGAACACAGAAAACAACTGAATGAATTTAGGCAATACAGAATAAGAATGAGAAATCCAATAAGGAGATAGAGATATTGAAAAAGAACTAAAAAGAAATCTTGGAAATAAAAGATACAATAAATCAAATAAAATATTGAGTTGAAAACCTCTCTAATAGAACATACCATGCTGAGGACAACATCTCCAAGCTAGAAGAAATGATGGTTATTCTTAAATATTTAGACAGTATTTAAGAAGAGAAAATAAGTAATCACAATCAGAATATACAAGAATAACATTAAGACATCAAATTTAAGAATCATGGGAGTTGTGGAGGGTTGCAAGATGCAGGCTAAAAGAATGGATAACCTCTTCAGAGATAAAGTAATAGAAAAAAATTCCACACCTTAGGAAGGAGTTGGGTATCCACATACAGGAGGCATTCAAACCCCAAATAAGCAAGATCAAAAAAGAACTTCTCCATGACACCTTATAATTAAAATGCCTAACTTTCAGAACAAGAATAGAATTTTAAAACTTCAAGACAAAACCATGAGTTCACATTTAGAGGCAGGCCAATCAGAATCACTTCCAATTTCTCAGCACAAACTCTAAAGGCCAGGAGGGCTTAGAATGTGTTCCAAGGCCCTGAAAGAAAATAACTGTCAAAATAGATTGCTATATCCAGCAAACATATTATTCAGAATTGAAGGGAAAATAAAAACCTTTCAAGATAAGCAGAAACTAAAAGAATTAATGACTACTAAACCAGCACTAAAAAACTTTCTTAAGTGCTCCACACAGAAGAAAAACAAATTAACAACAACAACAAAAATCCCTAGAGCTTACTAATGAATGAATCTCATTGGAAGAGTAGCTAAGCAAATGAAAAACAGTACTAAATCAAACATTATACACAAATGAAAATGGCAGGAATTAATAAACCTCTCTATAATAATGTTGAGTGTAAATGGTCTCAACTCTCCAATTAAAAGACACAGGCTGGCAGATGGATTAAAGAAAAGGCCCAACTATATGTTATTAGCAAGAAACCAACTTTTAGGCAAAGATAGTCACAGCCAAACAGTGAAAGGATAGGAATTGATATACCATGTGAATGGAGCCTAAAAGGTAGAGTCACTCCTCTGATGTCTGACAAAGAAGAGTTCAAACCAAAGTTAATTAGAAGAGACAAGCAAGTCACTTAATACTGGTAAAGGGAACAATCCAATAAGAACATATAATAATAATTTATATTTATGCCCCTAACATGGGTGCAACTAATTACATAAAAGAGACACTATTCAAATTGAAGCCTCAGATAAACCATGGACACTGGGCAATTTAAACATACCTCTACCACTATTAGATAGGTCATCAAGACATAAACTTTGTGACAACTCTTTAGACCTGACAAATATCACAAATTAAATGGACTTACCAAACATCAATATAATATGTCACCCAACAACAGCAGAATATACTTCATTCTCAGAGGCTCATGGAAACTTCTCCAAATCAGACCATATGTTAAGCCACAAAGAAACTATTAACAAACACACAAAAAGATAGAATTCCTTGCATCTTATCAGATCATAATGAAATGAAAATTGAAATCAACACAAAATCCTATGGAAACTATATAAACACATGGAGATTGAACAATATATGTTTTAATGATGAAGGAGTGATAGAACAATTCAAGGGAGAAATTTAAATAAATTCTCAGACTCAAATGAGCATAGTGATACAACATACCAGAATTTGTGGGACACGATGAAGGCATTTCTAAGAGGAAAGTTTATATCAATGAGTGCCTACATAAGATCAGAAAGATCCCAAATAAACAACCTAATGATGCATTTCAGGGCCCTTGAAAAAGAAGAACAAACCAATTCCAAACCAGTAGAAAGAAAGAAAGAATTAAGATCAGAATCAAAATTAATGAATTTGATAATAAAAAAATACAAAGGAACAATAAAACAAAGAATTGGTTCTTTGAAAAGATAAACAAGATTGACAAGGTGTTAGCCAAGCTAACCAAAAGAAAGAAAGAGAAGACCCAAATTAATTAAATTAGAGATGAAAAAATAGAAATCACCTCAGACAACAGAAATTCAATGGATCATTGGTGACTATTTTGAAAATTATACTACAATAATCTGGAAAACCTAGAAGAAATTAATACATTTCTTGACACACATGATCTACCAAAATTAAATCAAAAGGACATAGAAAACCTAAACAGACAATAACTTGAAATGAGATAGAAGAACTTATAAAAAGACTTTCAACAAAGAAAAGCTAGGACGAGATGAATTTTCAGTTGAATTTCACCAGACCTTTAAAGAAGAACTAATGCCACTACTCCTCAAATTATTCCATGAAATACAAAGGGATGGAACACGTCCAAACTCATGCTATGAAGCCAGTATCACACCAAAACAAGATAGGGGCACATCAAGGAGAGAAGACTATAGAACAATATTTTTGATGAACTTAGATGCAAAAATACTTAGCAAATTGTGTACAACAACGTATTAAGACACTACCATGTTGGTTTTTTCCACAGATTCAAGTATGGTTTAATATACACAAATCAAAAGGAATGTAATTCATCATATAAGTAGAATTAAGGACATAAATCAATTAATCATCTCAATAGATGCAGAGAAGCCTTTTAACAAAATTTAGCACCCCTTCTTAAAAAAAAGTAACTGGAGAAACTAGAAATAAAAGGAACCTATTTAAATGTAAAGGTTATATCTATAAAACCCAAAGTCAACCTCATAGTAAATCTGTAACCAGACAAGGATGTCTACTCTCATCACTTCTATTTAATAGAGTGCTAGAAATTCTAGGCTGAGCAATTAGGTAGAAGAAGGAAATAAAAGGGAAGAAGTCAGATTATCACTGTTTGCAGATGATTTGATCCTATACCTAGAAGATCCAAAAACTCAACCAAATGACTGCTAGAGCTAATAAAAAATATTGGTTACAAAATAATCATACAAAAATAAATAACTTTCCTATATACCAACAATTAATCTGTAGAAAAAGAAATCAGGAAAGCAATTCCATTCAGAACAACCTCAAAACAAACCAAACCAAAAAAGACATACCACATCTATCCTAGTAGGTGGAGGACCTCTACAATAAAACTAATAACATTGAAGAAAGAAACTGAAGAAGACCTCAAAAGATGTAAAGATGTCCTATTTTTCTGGATAGGCAGGATTAATAATGTCAAAATAGTCATACTACCAAAAGAAATATAAAGAATCAATGCAATCCCCATCAAAATACCAATGAAATTCTTCATAGAACTAAGCAAAACACTACCAAAATTTATTTGGAAGATAAAAAACCCAGAATAGCCATAGCAATTCTACGCCACAAAAACAATGCTGGAGGCATCATAATCCCTGACTTCAAATTATCCTACAGAGCTATAGTAACAAAAACTGGGTGGTACTGGTGTAAAAACGACACACAGACCAATGTTACAGAACAGGAAACACAGAGGCTAACTCACAATCTACTTGACAAAGGTGCCAAAAACATGCATTGGAGAAAAACAGACTTTTAACAATGGTGCTTGGAAAACTGGCTATCCATATATAGAAGAATGAAACTAGATCCTTATCTCTTGCCTACACAAAAGTCAACCCAGAATAAAGTACTAAGAATTAGACCAGAAACTATGCAACTCCTAAAAGAAACTATGCAACACTCCAGCAAATAGGCATAGATAACTATTTTCTCAATAGGACACTGAAAGCTCAGGAAATAATGCCAGAAGTTAATAAATGCAATGGCATCAGATTAAAAAACTTTTGCACAGCAAAGAAAGCAATTCGGAATGAGAAGAGAAAACCTAAGAATGAGAGAAAATCTCTGCTCGCTACTCTTCTGACAGGATTAAGATCTAGAATATATAATAAACTCAAAACAGCACAAAGAACCCCAAAACCCTATTAATAAATGGGCAAATGAATTAAACAGACACTTCTCAAAAGATGAAGTAGAAATGGCCAACAAATACAAGAGAAAATGTTTAACATCATTAGCAATTAGGGAAATGCAAATCAAAACCTCACGGAGATTCTGTCTCACACTGTGAGTATGGCAGTCATCAAGAATACAAATAATAATAAATGCTGGAGAGGATGTGGAGAAAAATGAACACTTTCATACTGTTGGTAGAATTGTAAAATGCTAACTGGGATTCTATAATATATCATCTCAACTTAATTAACCTACAATAGAATATTAAGATGAGAGTGAAGTTCCCGTGTTTACCACAGCTTGTATTGGTGGAATTACAACCATGTAGTCAAAAATTATATTGTAGGTGTTAACTGATGAATATATTGCCTTTCAACTACAAACAAGTCAGTAGTATGGTTACTTCGGGATACATAGATTCGTAGGGAAGAATATCAGGTCTGATTTTTCTAGATTATTTCATGCATTTCATCAATGTATATTTATATTTTTCCATAGTTCTCATTTAAGAACTTGAATTAGGAGAGCCTCTTGACTTGAAGCAATTGGAGTCCATGGGAATTAAGGCATCTAAACAAACAATTATCTTCTAATAGGACATCACAGTGAGAGGAATCTGTTCCACAGTCATCAGAAAGGGATGTGATAATATCTGAGCTAAGAGAATCAACTTTAAGTGTGAGAATGATGCTGATATTATGTGTGTGTGTGTGTGTACAATATAGCACAAGGGTAGAAGTTGCCTGTTTTTAAGTGATAATGTGAAGTAACTGAAAGCAGCTAGAGCATTGTAAGGAGTGAAGAATGAATGGGTGGAATGTGTCAGGAAGTATGACAGTGAAGGTATAGATAAATCAAAAGTAGATTGTTGGAAGAGATTGCACAAAGATTTTAATGATGAGTTGTCGGGACTTCATCATGTATGAAATGAAAATCCAGAAAAGTTTCAAAAAGAAAATGACATGATCACATGTAGATTGTATTTAGAAAGTTAAATGTAATGTCAGAGTGATGCGTAGAAGATAAATAGAAGGAGAAAAAGAAGATAAACTGAAAGGCGACTACTCAAATAATATGAAAGACTACACAAGTTGGCATTAAGGAAGTTATACATGGAATAGAGAAATTAAACATATGGCGGTGACATGTACCATAGAGTCTTTAACAATTCAATCTGCTAGATAAACATTCAATTTTCAATTTACCAGGCAATTACATCTGTCTTATATATACACAGTTCTTTGAAAATGGCCATTCTCTAATTTTCCTGAGAAGCCATCAGTAATAAAGTGGATCCTCCCTCTAAGTGAGCTTTGATAAAGTAGACCTAGAATAATGATGAATGGAAAAAGAATATGTTTCCATTTGATGGTATCTTACAGTAACTATTAAGCTGCTGAAGTCTTCTAGAGAGTTCTTTAGATATGAAATTATTTGGAACATTAAAAAATCTAAACTCGTGTTTTGAGGCTGGAACTTTTTATTTTAAAAGGTTTGAAATAACAAAATTAAAATAGCTTAAGTATTTTCAGGATAATATTTGCCCTGCTGTTATTCAGCTAGCAAAATCAGAAAATCTCTAGGAAAGAATGAAGTTGCCCTTTGATAGTAAGAAATTATAGATGACAGTTAATTAATTGTTTGACAGAGAAACAAAAAATGGATTCCTTTTCTCCTCTGTGTTGACATGAGACTGACCTTTGGCTCACTGTGCACAGAAAGTTCCAGTCACATTCAGAATGGATTATGGCACACTGAGCTCCTTCCTGACATGTTCTTACAATCCGCAGATCTCAGGAGGGATTCCCTGTGGAGGATGTTGTAATCTCCCACCGGATGCTTTTTTCCTTTTCCTTTCTTCTTTTCTTTGCTTTGAAGAGCTGGACAAGAAAGGTATCTGTCCTGAAAGCTGAGTAAACCTGGAGGGCAAGTGCCGACATTCATGAGATGAGTTACTCTGGTGAGAGCTAACCAGCAGGGTGAACAGTTGCTCTGGCTCTGATAAATGAGACTAATAGAAACGGTATCAGATTGGCTAATCTCCACATTTTTCATTTCCATACGCAGTCAGTACTCACTGAACTCTCTATCATGCAATTATTTTTTCCAATAACTTTTGCTCTTCCTCTCCATTAATGCGTCATCCTCCCTCAGTCTTATTAAAGCAGTCCACTAAAATGTGATGTGGGGATTGGAAATATTTTGTTGATAAGAGATGTTCAAAGAAAAGATGTTCACAAAATTGAAGAAATTAAGTTGTTATTGACACATCTCGATAGAATGTACAGTTCTTTGTAACTGAACGACCACACAGTGGAATTTCCATTTCCACAGTGAGAACTTCTTGGGAATACCAAATTATACAACTTTAGAAATACAGACTTAAATGAATAAACGGCATTGTTGACTCTGCTGTGGTGCAGAATTCAAGCTCTCTGGGGAGTGTCCAGTGTCCTACATAATAAATCACAGAAAAGGATTAAAAATAAATTAGGACAATGCTGGGCTTCTAGTTTATTCTTACACTAAGGGCCTTGGAAATATAGAGAAAAGGTTGTATCTTGCATTATATTTTCAACTAAGTTTCTGTAGAAAAGCTGGATGAACCCTACATGTATGAGAGAAACCTTCAAAGAAACATTTTAAATTTTAAGCATTTAAATCTCACCCAAAGGTTGAATTTAGTTACAATCCAAGATCATATCAGCAGGGAAGTGCCTTGCTTGAAGCTGTGAATGTTTCTGTCCACAAAGATGATCTTGGATGCTTCAAATGCTGTCAGGTATGTGAAAGTGTTACCGCTGCTTTAAATTAGAATTTTTTTCCCCTTGTGAACATCTGGGGATATAGTCTGAAGCAATCACATTACTATTGCTATAATCTTCAGTGTTGTGAGTGGACTGGGCATCATCTCATTACAGAATTCAACATAATAATTAAGAAAAATAATATTTGCTTTCTTACAACACCACAAGTTTCATGCAAAATCTATTCCTACCAATTTGTAAGCTGGTTAATGTTCATTAAAAGATGAGAATATTAGAAAAATTTCCCACTGAGACTTCTCAACCTTTTGGAGTTTTCATATATTTGTATAATATTTTGATTATTTTATTATGATTTTCTCCTTTTGGCTTTCAGTTTTTCAGTTTATCTTCTATCTTGATGAAAGGAACCTTCCATTGATTTTATAGAGTTGGTTAGTGAAACTGGAAATTTTATGGCAGTATGCAAAGAATCCCTCAACACCAAAGACGGACTGTTTTCTCTGATATGTGGATGCTAATTCACATTGGGGTGGGGGAGCTAAGGAAGAATAGAATTACTTTACATTAGGTAGCAGGGAGTGAAGGGAAGGGGTATGGGGCCAGGAAGGATAGTAGAGTGAAACAGACATTATTACCTCATGTATATATATGACTGCATGACTGATGTGATCCTACAACATGTACAATCAGAAAAATGAGAAATTATACTCCATTTATGTATGATTTATCAAAATGCATAAATGCATTCTACTCTCATTTATAACTAATTAGAACAAATAAAAAATATAAAAAGAATTAACTTTTAAAACACTGAGAGATAAAATTTTCAGAAGAAAATAGGTTTTAAAGGAAGACTTTGGTGTAGATATTTTCTAAATTTTCTTAACATGCCAATGCCCAAACATTGATGGCTCATGCTTTGAGTTCTACCCCAGGTGTAGGAAGGACACACCTTCCACCTTCACCAATAGTAGTAATGGTTTGTTACCGACAATAGAAAGAATTACTTCTCTCTTTACTTTTCACATAAGGTAATACAAAGTTCTAAAATCAATAGAGATAGAGAGTCTGTTCTTTGGATTACAAGAAATATTGAGAGAAAAAGGGGAAGGAAGGCAGAAGAGTAAATACGTGAAGAATCTGGTCTTCCTATTCTCTTACTTTCAGACTTTGTCTTGGAAAGGAGGAAACATGATGTATAAACTGAAGGGATTTTGAAGGCTGGGAACACTTGTCCAGATTTATCTCTGGAACTCTTAAAGGAGATTGCCTCTCTGAGGCCACAAAAAACTGAATTTTGCAACTCAGCTTGGTTAGACTGAGGAAGTGATGTGGTTTAATTCTCCTGGGTTGCCTGCTGGGGACTGTAGCAGTGAGGTGTGAATGAAATCTAGTATTCCTTCATGATCATGCCTCCTGTGGGGAGTTCAGAAGGGATATGACTCAGCTGCAGCAGTGAGAGGATAAGGATTGTTTGCCTGCTTCAGGTGCTGGTTGCAAGGTGTAGCAGAGATTCAAGCAGGTTCACAGTACCTTCAAGGGCTGAGGTAAGGTCTGATGATTCCGAGTTCCTCAAAAGACTGATAAATCCTACAGAGCCCTGACAGTGAATTCCAGCAGGGCATTCCAACAGGGAAAAGAGAAAATAAATAAGGAAGTTCTTTGCAGAGACTGGAAAAGTTCAAGGACACAGGGTATTACAGCTGTGTGCTCTACTCATGTACTCTGCTGCCATGAGAACAATGCAAGCCTCACATCCCACTTTGAACAAGAAGATGGCTAATGGACAAGAATATAAATGTGGACCATCCATCTGGAAAGACTGAGTGGTGGTAGGGGGGGAAAGACTTACTTAAAACACTTCTGTGAGGGATTTGGATTTTGAATAAAGTTTTTAAAAAACAGGAGAGATGGAAATATTGTTATTTGACAGCAATAAGTTTTCTTTTGTGTGGAGTAGGTTCCAGAAGAAGATTGAGCCAGGCTTTAGAGAATAAAAGAGCTTTACTTTTGTGTACCTTTGAGTTTGGTGTAAGAATACTTATAAATTGTTCATGTTTCTATGTTGTTGTGGTACTATTTGGATCTTAAAAAGACCACATCATATTATACTTAGTATTGAACTTTTATGGCTTGGATCAGGAATGTCCTCCAAAGTCTCAAATGTTGAAGGTTTTGTCTCCAGGGTAGTAAGGTTCAGAGGTGGGATGAGGAGGACTCTAACCTCCTCAGTGAATTTATCCATTTGATTTGCTGGGTTCTTTATTTTTTCTCACAAGGCCTAGATGAAGGTGTCAGCAGTCCTGGGAGCTTATCTGGAGCCCATGGGGAAAAGCTTGATTGTTGGCAGAATTCAGTTCCTTGTAGGTCTGAGGTTTTTTTTTTTTTTTTTTTTTTTTCTTGCTGACTGTCACTCTGGCCCTTAATCTCTGTCTTGAAGCCCCATGTCTTCTTTCTCACATGGTCCCTGCTATCCTCAAAGAAACAATACAGGGAGGAGAGAGACAGCTAGGAAGAGAAAATAGGGGCTAGGGTGACAGTCTTTCTCATGCTCTGAAGCTAATTTCCTTTTCTGCTATAGGTTAAGAGAAAATTTGTGATTTAAAATCTGTGATTTTAAAGAGTAGTGTGATTAGATTTGGTGGATAATCTCCCTTATGAATAATTCAAAGTCAATTGATTATTAAGTGATTATTAATATTAACATAATTAATAAACAAAATCCCTTTTGTGATGTCATTTAACATAATCCCAGGCATTACGTACCATAAAACACTCAGACTCAGTGCGGGGGATGAGGGTAGAAAAAACACAGAGGTATGACCTGGGGAGAGGAGGATCATTTAAGGGTTCCTCCTGCCAATATCAATTTCCTTGAATACTTTTTCATATAATAGCAAGCCCTAGAATACAGGCTTTACTGTCTGGGAAGACAAATAATGGTATTGATAACAGTTATGATCAGTAACTTCTTCTTAAAGGTATTTCCGAAGAGAGTGGTCATTATGTATTGTCTGTCATAAAAGGAAAAAAACAAAAAAACATTTATTGAATGTTATAAACTCAAGACGTGCCCAAGCAAATTGCATACAGGATTCTTCCTTATAAAGCTTACAGACTGCAAGGGAAGACAGGTGTGTAGAGAGATGACGCAGCACAATTCACACTGTCATATGTAGGCATGTGATAGGTTACGGAGAGAGAATGGAGTTAATAAAAAATTCATTGAGAAAATCATAGTACTTGTTTGCTCAAAGCTTAGAACTTTCCCTTCTATACCTCTTTTATACATAATAAATCAATATTAAAATTTATAAATATAATTTTAAATTATTTAGTAATATTTCATTAAATGGACAGACCAAATTTTAATTAGTCATTCCAATAACATTTTTTGTTATTCCTGATGTTTGGTAAATACATAAAAAATTTATCTTCCCTTTATTTTTCATTCTTTAGTCATGAAATTTATTTTAGGGCAGAACTATAGGTATTCATTGGATATATAGAAGACTTAGTGAAAAAGGAAAATCTAACTTTACATATGTTAAAAATAATTGGAAGTCATTAGAGATCGATGGTCAGAAGAAGTATGTTAACTTCTAATATCAAGGACTCTATAGGTTCAATAATTAAATAAAATTTTAAACTGAAACATTTATATCTTGGGATAGTAAAATAAGTTTCTTCAAAATTGGTTTTCATACTCTTGCAGACTATATTAGTTAGGGTCTTTTAGAGAAACAAAATCAATCAGCGAAAGAGAGCAAGAGAGTGAGAGAGCGAGCGCGCCCGAGAGAGAGAGAGAGAGAGAGAGAGAGAGAGAGAGAGGTATTAAGGAATTAACTGATGAGATTGCGGAGGCTGGCAATTTCAAAATCTCTAGATCTATAGTCTGGAAACCCAGGGATGAACTGCAGATCGCAGCTTTATTCCAAAGGCAGTCGGTTGGCAGAATTCCTTCTTTTCATGAAAACTCAGTTTATTTCTCAAGGTCTATGACTTTCTGAAAGACTACTGATTTGAATATTTATCCTTCCCCCAAAATACCTTGGAAGAAACATCTGGAATATAGTATCTGGGTTCCATCACCCAAAGAAATTGACACCTAAAACTAACCATCATCCAGACTTAGTATAATAATTTTGAAGAGTCATTGGCAATGGATGTGGCAGTTTGAAGTCTACACATGGGTTCTCTGTGTTCCAGAATTGAGCAGAATTAAGGCTTCCTTTCTGAGAGTCAGAGTAACATAAGATGAGAACAAGTCAGAGGAATATTCAGATGCATTAGTCATAGTTAAAATAGGTTAGGAGTATAAATGGGACCCACAATTGACCTTAAGGGACAAAAAAATAATTTCACTCTTCCGCCTTTCTAATAGAAAGGTAAAATACCTTTTAATGCTTGGATGGAAATCTTTCTAATGAGGAATATTTGTATTAAAGCTCATTTTAATAAATAAAAATTAAATTAGATGGTATTTAAAGGACAGTGGTTTTGTTTCAAATATTATTCAAACAGGACTAATTAAAGGAGCTACCTAAGCATAAATGCTTTGCTGCGTGTAAATCACTGGGAACTGTCTTTAACAACTAGATGAGAAACACTATATGAAGTTTTTGAATATAGGTCTATGTCTTGCTTAACAAAAATAAATCTCTGGATATTTTGTTTATATCATACATTTATAGAATTTCCAAACGAATGGATAAACAAAGGTAAATGATGACTTAAACTCCTTTTAAATTATTGAAAATGCCAAGGGATTTTGAGTTATTAAAATTTATTCCATTTGCATTAATCTCTGGAATGTACATTACAGTAGAATTCAGTCATTGTTTTTGTCAGCTTTTTAAATAACAAGTGTAGTAGTAGCAATATTAGAGAAAAGAAGTGTGTGAGATTTTTGGACATCTGTTTATAATCTTGGTCTCATGCATAAAAACATGACTGAGAAAGCGTTTGTGATGAGGAATAGGCATTTTAAACTGATCTCATTTAATATCCAACAGTACACACTGTAAGGGACCTTCAATAAAGGTCTTCCAAGTGAATAAAGTGCAGTTTTAATTCTGATAGGGAACAATAAACTAACAATATCAGGGAATGAACTGCAACATCAGGAATGGACTTATTGGTTGCCTGACCTAACCAAAAACCTCAACCTTGAGTAGTAGATCTTTTCAAGTCCTTTGAATAACTAGACAATCCCAGATGTCCTGGCCTTTGTCTGAGTCAGGTTATAGAGGGCTAGCATATAGAATGTAAATGCTATCAGCCATGCAGAAAGTACTGTTCCTCCATCTAAATAATACTGAAGGGAAACTGCTTGGTTAAGAATAAGGATTAAAACCCATCATTCTGCTAATATATCATAAGGACTGCGCCATCAGTTTTGAGATTTTGAAAACTGCAAATGAGGGCTGGGGATATAAGTGAATTATATGTCATACTCTAATGCTGAAGATTATTATTTCTTTTAATTTTGTTTTTGAGTTTACATTCCAGAACAACATGAATAATTTTTCCAAGTTAAAGCAAGGGGAAATTAACATTTATATTTTATTCTTTATTTCCAAATTATAAATGTTTTTCTGACCTTTAAAATCTAATGAGGGGAAATCAAATGATCATAAAATATTTGCCTTAATTGTTTTGTGTTTTGTTGCTTCATTATGAATCTTCTCTTAACAGCTTAATTATTCCCAGTGTCATTGTAGGGAAAAAATATCAAGTGGGACACTGAAGGGATGTTGGAGGTTTTCAACAATTTTTGAAAGAAAAAGATCACACAGGCAGCACTGTGTATTAATATATTAGGATTGACTGCATTATTCACAATTCACCAGAGCTTACTACTTTTTATAATGCCTTGGGGGAAAAGAAAACCATTCTTATAGTGGGTAAGGGTAACTTGGAAATTGGTGGTTCATCTGGAGAAATTGTCATTTTGTAAAACATTGCACTTTTTTTGAGTTTATTATATTCTAAGTTATCAAAATCCCTCCCTTTTTATTTGTACTGGGGATTGAATGCTTTACCACTGAGCTACATTTCCAGCCCTTTATATTTTATTTTGAGACAAGGTCTTGCTAAGTTGCTCAGGCTGACCTTGAACTTGTGATCCTCCTGCCTCAGCTTCTAGAGTAGGTGGGATTACAGGTGTGCACCACCCCTTTTAAAGACTGGGGAGATCACAGATATGAGTTCTTTATTTGTGTAGTTTGTTGTGAAAACAATTTGCAAATAAAGTCTTAGAAATTATTTCTACCTAGGGAAACCTAGATTTTAAGTAATGCAGAGATAGTTAATTGGGTTATGCTACCATCACTTAACATTTTTGTTTCTTTGCAAAGTGAGAAAACACATCACAAATTTTAAAAATAATACTTTATGGTTAAAATATATGTATCTGGTAGCATATGATGATGGTAAGGGAACCACCCCTAACCTGCTACTACTAGTTAACTTTTTAGTCTGGAATATAAGAATGAACACAAGTGGGGTTCTCCCAAAATAAGAAGGAAGACAGAAGAAGCTTTGTTTCTTCCTTTTATGCTTAAACTACCTTTCATAAAGCAAGTATACCATCCACATGCCTCAATTTAATAACAGTAATAATAGTAATAATATGAATGTTGTTATAAATTTAAATATTAATCTTACTAATGATAATGGTAGCATTTACATTTGATATATTCCAGGCACCTCCATTAAGGTTATATAAATATTACCTTGTTTAATTGGGAAAACACCTCAGTAGATGGACACTACTAGTGTTTTCATTTTGTATGTAAGAAACGAAGACATTGACAGCTAAAGTGGCTTACCTGCAGTAACCCCATTTAAGGGACTGACTGGAAATTTTAGATTTCTCAAATTCATAAATTTACTAAATATTCACCAATTATTATTCAGTTTGTAGCCCACAGAGAGACATATTATTATATTAAAAGTTTTCCTTCCAGCTGCAGTATCAATTTCAATCCTGTTCTTTCTCACTCCCTTACCTCAATCTTCAACATTTTTTCTATTATTTATTTTTGTCATTTAATATGAATTATATATAAGAGAACATTGCTATAATTATTGTGATTGTTAAATTTGTGTGTCAACCTTGCTAGGCCACAGTGCCATGATATTTGGTCAAACAAGCCTGCATATTGTTGTGTAAATAATTTTTAAAAATGATCTTAATATGAAAATCAGTTCACTTTGAATAAAACAGAGTGCCCTACATAAAGTGGGTAGGGTCTCCCTCAAAGCAAAAGAAGGAATTCTGTCAGCAAATTGCCTTTGGACTAGAAGCATTATTTATTTCCTGTGCCTCAAATTTTTGGTTTACCTTGTGGATTTTGGACTTAAAAGCAGTCACAACTGCATACGCCAATTCTTCATTATGAAAATCCCTCTGATACATAAACACACACACACACACACACTTAACTCCATCCTATTGGTTCTGTTTCTCTGAAGAATCCTTACTTGTATAAATTATAAAAATAATATAATAAATATAATCCCCAAAATACCATCCCCCACTAAGTACATCTACCTATGTAGTCCTTCCCTCTGTCTCTTCCGAGTTAACCTTTATCCTGATTTTGGGATTTATTTTTCCTTTTTTGTCATATGCATGTATGCTAATATAATGCATTATTAAATTTTGCAGGTTTTATAACTTTAGAGAAAAGTATCATACTTCTATGTAGCTTTGGTTTAGTGTTCTTATTAAATTCAAAATTATGCTTTAGTCCATTCATGCTGTTGAATGTTGCTATAGTTTAATTACCTTCAGTGTTCTAAAATATTTATATGAATGTACTATGATTTTAACATTTGTTCTCTTGTTCATGTGTATTTGCTTAATGTTTTGTGTACCTTTATGATCTTCTTGTACACTTCTCTTAGTACATGCAGGAGTTTTGTGGACTGTTCTTTGAATTGGATTGTTCATAGTAGAGCATATATGAATGCTTGCTTTTTCCAAGAGATGCTATATTGCATTTCATGAGTAATCTATAAATGTTCCCATTGATGCATATCCTTTCTTACTATGGATTTCTAACATTTTGTCTAGGAAGTAGAGTTAAAATGGAATCTATTTGTATTTTTCTTTAGATACATAAATATTCTTTATATATTCTGAATGCTAAATTTTTGTGATATGTGTTACGATTATGTTTTCTTATTTTCTGGGTTATTTTTCACATTCTTTGATGTTTTAGATAAACTGAATTTAAAATAGGTGGTTAAGTATACTCCTTTTTGAAGATTGAGGATTCATATTTGAGAATTTATTCTCTCTAAACCAGAAAGATGTTTTCTTAATTTTATTCATATAAAGTTTTTTTTGCTGTCCTCAATCAAATCTTTCATTCATCTGAAATTACTTCTATGTCATTATAAAGTAGGAATTTTTTTTCCAAAATGAACTTATTCCTGTTTTCAACATGCACTGATGCCTGTCCTCTTTTCCTGTGCCCTCCTGACCTATTATCCCATGTTCACTCTACATCCCACTTTTATATGTTTGGGTCAGCTTCTGGCTTATCTAACTTGTTGACTTGCTTAGTTTTTGATCTTGTGATGCAATGCCACATGTCCAAACATCATAGCTTTAAATGTGTTTTGATATCAACAAAGAGAAATCCCCTCAGTTTTCTTCCTATGTTTACCACAACTATTTGCACTCTCTGATACTTGCACAAAAATTCTAGAATCTATATTTTGAATTCTAGATCAAATTAAATTGCATTTACTTTGCAAATTAATTTGTCATAAATATCTCTTTGCTATATCTCTTTGTTAAAGTGGTGTTCTTTTTCATGAATGCAGAGTGTCTCATTTATGTACATCTTTAATGTCTACAATAATGTTGTACATTTTTGGTATGGGTCTTACATATCTTCTATTGAATATATTCCTGGCACCTCCTCATTCCTTGGCACCTGCTATTAGATGTATTCCTAGACACTTGATTCCTAATGTATATGTTGTATTTCAAAATAATTATATATTCTAAATGTTGCTGATATACAAACTGTAATTTATTTTAAAAATATTAATTTCACAGCTATCCATCTTGCCAGACTCTATGGTTAGTTCTAATAATTATGCTGCAGAATATCTGGCATTTTTCAATGTACACAATCAAATCTTCAGCATAAGATATTTTCTTTCTTTACTTGGCAATCCTTAAGTGTTCCTTTATTTTTCTTATCGTACTATTAAGGTCCTCTTGAACAATTTAAAACTGAAGAATTCTGCACTTTAAGCAAATATTAAAAATTGATCACTCATCACTAATTGCACAGCAGCACTCTGATCTAAGTCATCTTTATTTCTGCTTGAACTGATTTAATAGCTTCCAGTTTGTCTGTGTCTACTTTTGCTCCTACTCCAACCTCCATAGCCTATTCCTAATGCCACACCCAGATGATTCCATGACGCTCTAATGGTTTTCCATTTAATTTAGAGTCAAAGACAAGTCGTTACAAGGTATACAGTGCTCATTCCCTTACTCCCTCTCCACCTCTTCTCCACTTTTCTTGTTCTTACTCTTTGCAGATCACTTCCAGCTCTGATGATTGGCCTTCTACCACCATCCCACTTCAAATCTTTTGTGTCTGGATTCTTCTATCACTACTCAAGGGCTGACTCTGAGAAGAGAAAAGCTTTTTGAGCCCAATTCAGGTAACCCAGAAGTACTGGGGATGAAATTTTCAAGGGTAACTCTCAACCTGCATGAAGTGGGAATTGGTTGATGTGATGGTTTGAATATGAGGTGTCACTCATTCAGATGATTTAGATATAAGGTGTCCTGTGTTAATGCAGGAATTATGGGAGGTGAAATGATTGGATTTTGAGAGATGTGACATGATCAGTCCATTTTAGATAGAATGGACTGACTGTATCTGTAGAAAAGTAAGGCCTTGTTGGAGGAGGCGGGTCATTGAGGATGTGCTCTGGAAGGGTGCATCTTCCCTATGGCACCTTCCCCTAATTTTGTTTTCTCTCCCCTTACTTCCTGACTCTGACATGAACTGAGAAGCTTTCCTCCTCTGGATCCTTCCCCCATGATGTGCTGCCTCACCTTGGGCCCAGATCAATGGAATCAGTCATCTATGGACTGAGACCTCTAAAATAAACTTTGCTTCCTTTAAGTTGTTCTTGTTGGGTATTTTGCACATAGTGATGCAAAAGTTGACAAAAAACAGTGAATGAATACCCCTGTTTTCTTCTGTCTTGCTGGGGTACTCTGAGATACTGTGGACATGCATCCTTGGCTAATCCATAATAGGATTGGGCAGTAGTCGCCATCTTGTGAAAAGCTCATCCACCCACCCTTATGGGCCATTCTTTCTCTGTTTTACTCTTGCCTTGCTTGTTTCTCATGTCACTTCCTTAAAAAAGCTGTGTTTATCCAATTCCTTGATGATGATATTAGCTTCAGAAAACCCAACCTGGAATACTCCTTTGACCTTTCTGTCCTCTTTACTATTTTTCAAACATAAAGGCATGCTACTACCTTAGTACAATTTCCTCCATGTATCTGCTTAGTCCACTCCTTCATACCTTTCATGTGTTTGCTAAATACCACTTTCTCTGTGAGGCTTAGCAGGTTACCTTTTTATTGCTAACACTTGCATCCCCCCAACAAAACAAAACAAAACAAAACAAAACAAAACACTCTACCCTTATAATGGGAAATGAAGTTTAGGACACTGAGAACTGGAAGCCACACTTAATTAGTGGCATGATGGTCCAGAGGGATAATTCCAAAACAATGAGCCCCAAGTGCAAAAGGGCTTTTACATTTACACATAAGCAAGTTTTGGGTACATCAAGAAAAAGGAGTTGGTACAATTCTATTGGAGGGTGCATTCTTTTTCCATATATGGGTATAAGCTTGTTAATGGCCTGGGGACTCAGCTCATACCGTTTAGGGACTTCTATTGCACTAAGCATAAAGGACCATTGTTCTGTCCCCACTGTATTGTTTTCTGCTTCTGCTACTGTGGGTTATCTGTCATAGGTACCTGTTAGCCACTAAAAGCCCCTATAGTTAAATGTCAGTAAGCAGAACTGCTATGTCAGTGTACAAATCTGCAGCCTGTCACCTCTTAAACTGCTGAAGTTCCCACTTTGTTCTACCACATCCTCTTGCAGTCCTTATCTACTCTAATCTGATAATTTTTCTTCTTTTGAACACTTTCCATATTCTTGCATACAATGCCATTATTCATTGTACTTATTGTTTGTTTTCTATTATCCCCTATTAGAATGCAAGTCCTTTGAAAGTCAGGATCTCTGTCCATTTTATTCACTTACTTATCACACATTCCTAGAAAAATGTCTGGTAAACCATATTCAGTGTTCAGCACATAAATGAGTAAATGGATAAATACATAGGTCTTGTTTCTGGCCTCAAAGGAAAAAAACGCTTAAAATATTTTTCCATTAAGAAGAATATCCACTCATGATTTCTGCGGTGCAGGCCTATAATCTCAGTGACAAGGAAGGCTGAGGCAGGAGGATCACAAGTTCAAAGTCAGCCTTGACAATTCAGCAAGGCCCTATACAACCTAACATGGTCTTGTTTCAAAATTAAACATAAAAAGGGCTGGAGATGTGACTCAGTGGTAAAGCACCCCTGGGTTAAATCTCTCAAATCCCCAGTACCAATAAAAAATAAATAAATAATTTAAAAAATCTAAATTGGATATGAACTTAATTAATTTGTCCTCATTTTCTTTTGAAATATAACGATGTAAGGACCTGAAGTGATAGTGATTTCATCACATCTTACATAATAGGAGCTTAAAAATATTGGTTCATATTTAGAATTTTGAAACAGTTATATTCAATTTAATTCCAATTTTTTTAGTTCCTTGCATGTACTATGATAAAGAAGTTGAATAATTCAAAACCCCAATTCTTCCATCCATCAAGCTCATAACGTGGAAGGGGAAACACTAGGAAATGATATTGGACAAATTCTATTTTTATGTTGTGTGCATTTATGGATATGCAATAAAGTATTCCACCATTATGTACATTTATAATGCACCCATAAAAATATTGAAGAAAAGAAACCTAAGCATATGCACAATCCTTTGGCATACGTGCCACAACACAGGGGGTAAGAGGTAGCCTGGGAGCACAAAAAACGTCCTTTTCAAATAAAGCAATGGAAATTAGAAAGACATTCAATTGTTGAGGAGATCTTTTGAATGCCTCAAATACCAATAAAATGGAAACCAAAAAATGCTGTTCATGCAACATGATAAATTGTGATGGTTAGGGGCAGAGAGGAATTCTTCAGTTATTTCACAAAGTTTGATGAATATTGTCTGTATCATTTAGTCCTAAATACTTTAGTTTCTACTATGACTTCTTTGAAGAATTTCTTTAATATGTTTCTTTCTTTTCTAAATGTGCATGTGTGTGTGTGTGTGTGTGTGTGTGTGTTTGTGTGTCCCACATATGTGTCATGCAATTATGGGCAATCAGGTTCCAGGGTCTGCAGGGTGACTTACAAATAGCAGACCCAGAAGAGCTTATTGTTTAGTTTTCATTCAAAAGTCAGCAAGCGTGAGACCCAGGAAGAAGCTGAAGTCCTAGCTGAGAGGCTGTCCTCTTGTTCTGTTCTCTTTGTGCTCTGTTCAAGTCTTCTACAGATTGAAAACTGACCTACATTAGGGAGAACAGATTACAGATTTAAATGTCAATATCATCCAGAAACACTCTTACGAACACAATTGGAATAATGTTTGTCCACATGTGTGGTCACCCAAGGCCCAGTGCAGTTGGCACATTAAAATTAACTATCACGCTAACTTTATTTCACAACAGTTATAGAATATAACCTCTATGACAAGTGTTTGAAATTTGTCAAAAACATATTTATGGCCAGTTTGTGATAATATTTTGTGTGGGCTTTAAATTATGGTTTTCTCTGTTAGATATAAAGTTTAAATATATATGTGCATTTGTTTTTATTCTGAATTTGTATGTGAAAAAATATAATTTTGAAAGAGGTAGTCATTTCAACAAACAGAATACTGTCAGTCATTTTTATCTAAAATTCATCTTGGCTAGGAACTTTAGGAACTTAAACTGACAAAAGATAATAATATTATGTTCCTGGGTTGCTTCTCAAATGTGTTCTGTTCATTAATCAATTTTTTAAAAAAAGCAGTTCAGAAGCTGGATGCAGTGGCACATGCCTGTAATCCCAGTTACTCAGGAGGCTGAGGCAGGGAGATTGTGAGTTCAAAGCAGACCTTGGCAATTTAGCAAGGCCCTGTGCAACTTAATATGGTCCTGTTTCAAAATTAGACATAAAAAAGGGCTGGAGATATGGCTCAGTGGTAAAGCAACTTTGGGCTAAATCCTTCAAATCCCCAATACCAATAAAAAAATAAATAAATAATTTTAAAAAGTTCAGTATCTATCATCTACACATTTATTCAATACTTTATTCATGCTATTTTGTGCATGGTCATTTTCTTATTCTCAGGCAAGTGTTTTTTTTTTTTTCAAGCCTCCATATCAGAGACTTAAAAGAGGGGAAAATATTCTTATTATCTGCTATCCGAAATCATAACTATTCCTAGAGGCAAAAAATACAGAATAACCTGGTTGACTGGATGGAGAGTTTGATAACTAAAAGGAAAAAGAAAATATAGGAAAAAATTACCAGGTAATTTAAATTTTTTTCTAAATTAGATAGAACCTTTCCTTCAGCTAAAGTAAATGAGCCATTCCTACATACAATTTGTTCCTTCTGACTGGAGAACATACCTTTTAAGACTCACATCCTTTTCAAATTTGCTCTGGATGTCAAAATGAACCAGAGTTTACTTATATTCATTTGGTTCTGGGAGGGTTGAGGATACAACATAAAGCATCAGGAAGTTGTCATGGGGCAGCCTGATATAAGTCCTGTGTTGTTATCAATAGCATGCTCCATACTAATTTTAAAATATAAACATAAGCAAGCTAATGAAACACATAATGCTCTGGCTCATATTGAGTCTCATTCTTCTGCTGCTGTCATGCTGTACCTCACTTGGCAACCACAGTCTCAGGATGAAATTATAATTGAAATGCCTTAACCCTAGACCACAATGAACAATTCCATGATTTAATAGCTTTCTTCATGACAGCATTACTGATTCATGTTCCTTAGACAGCTCCATCATGTGCTGATAGTCTCTTTTGGTGTGGCGTCTCTGGTAGATACATGAGCATTGCTACTTGTTCAAAAAGAGAAAATAAAAAAATCTCTATGTGCATATAGATTCCAACCATGATGCACAGTTTTGGGGAAATTATTTGTTATTTTTCAGCATTTTTCATATTTTATCTGCCTAACCCTAGTCATATAAAATGTTGTAATTGGCTAAATGCACCTCTTTGGTACAAGTAAGTATTATAGTGTGTAATTTGATTCCTCACCCAGAATTCCCAGCATTCATTTTACCCATGCTTGTGTGTGGGGAGGGCACCCTATTTTCTTTTTCTTTCAGTAGCTTGAGACTTTTCTGGAAGACTGCTCTTATGATTTGGATAGGGTGTTCCTGAAAAGCTCACGTGTGAGACAATGCAAGAACGTTTGGAAGAGAAACGATTGGGTTGCAGCATTAACCGAATTAGCAAATTAATCCCTGATGGGATTAACTGTGTGGTAACTGGAGGCAGGTGGGGTGTGGCTGGAGGAAGTGGTTCACTGGGGCGAGGCTATAGGATATATAGTTAGTATCTGGAGAGCAGAATTTTTCTCTCTCTGCTTCCCTCATCATGGCACACTCTTCTGCCATGAAGACCTGCCTCTCCATGAGCCCGGATGAATGAAGTTGGCCTACCATAGACTAAGACCTCTGAAACCCTGCGTCCTCAAATAAACTTTTCTTCCTCTACAATAGTTCTGTTTGGGTAAGTCACAGTAGTGAAAAAGCTGATTGAAACAACAGTCTTAGACTTTGTTGGCTTCTTTACTTGCTTAATGGTGCTGCTTAACTGATGTGTGATGGATGCCTGAGGGTTCAGGACCCAACCCCCTCACCTTCTCATTTCAGGACAGTTGTCAGGCATGATTTGTATTCCATGGTATGTCTGTGTGGTCAGATTGGAGCTGCCGCTCTGGCACTTGGCCTTAGATGACTTGTCCTTATCCTTCTTCTTCCCATGTCACTGTATTGGTTTTCCCAAAGCCATTTCCTTATAAATCACCTGCATATGGGTCCTCAACTCAGGATTTGCTTTAGTGCACTAAGCACTGATTTTCCCAATACCATTTCCTTATAAATAACCTGCACATGGATTCTCAACTCAGGATTTGCTTCAGTGCACTAAGCATAAAGATATTTAACCTTCAAATAGCAAGTAAAAATTGTCTCTATTCTCATTTATAATTTTATGTAGTTTATGCTTAAACTTCCCAGTTGTTAGTTGGGAGGCTTCATTTTCACATCTTAAACATTAGCACAATTTTATGCTTTATACTTTATTCATAATTTATTCAATAATAATTCTAATGTGCAGATTATTCAAAGCCATAGCATTTCAGAGGGTATGTTATCAATAGAAATATAATAATCCAGACTCGAGACCAGAAATTACTGAGCACTCCCTAGTGCATACCACAGAGCCACAATCACTTGTCTCAATTGCATTCTGTGTGAGAGTGTGACAATTTCTTTCAGACTTCCCCATCATTTTCAGAATTCCTGAACTGCTGAAATAAATGGACACTGGATCCTGTTAGTAATCATCTAGACATGTCACTGAAAAGTCATATATATTTTTTCTTTCTGCTAGTGAATAATTTTATAAAGTGGATGGATGGGAGACAATTTCTTGCAGAAAAAGCAATCAGTTATTTGGTGTTGGCTAAGCTCAGGTCTCTATAACTGGAAAACTTGGTGGTGATTCTTGGAAGGAGGTTGTGTACACATTAGAAAAACCAAGTAGGAGAAGGTGATTTTTTTTTTCATACATGATCAAATGATCAAAGTTAAAATAGAATTTGCACATTGAAAAATTACACAACCATTGTCACAGAGTACAGTGTATTGAGTTGAATGGAAGATGAGGAACCAAGAAAGAAGAACAAGCAAATGAAATGGAAGATCTTGAAGGTGCTTGGCCAGGTGGAAGAGACATTTATTTTAATTTGGCACAACACTTGTATTTGTAGAGTGTAATGAAAGAGTGAAACAAACTCAAGTTCTGTAATCAGATATTACTCCTTCATAAATTTTTAGTATAGTAAATTCA
Organism: Glaucomys volans; assembly: GCA_020662805.1. Lineage (NCBI taxonomy): Eukaryota > Metazoa > Chordata > Mammalia > Rodentia > Sciuridae > Glaucomys > Glaucomys volans. Next base: position 85,762 of record JAJEJO010001206.1, read on the forward strand.
CTCAATTTTTTTGTATAGACTAAATTCCGTTCCCCCACACATTTATATAATATTTATGAAACATGTAGGTCACAAATATGTCTTAGTAAATTATAAATATTTCAATGTTGTGAAAGTCATATTTAATATTGTACAGACCTATAAGTTAGTTCTGAGAAAAAACTAAATAATTAGAAAATCTTACTCCAAATAGAATGGCTATTATCAAGAACACAAACAATAATAGATGTTGGCGTGGATGTGGGGAAAGAGGCACACTTTTACATTGCTGGTAGAGTTGCAAATTGGTACAGTCACTCTGGAAAGCAGTGTGGAGATTCCTCAGAAATCTTGGAATGGACCCACCTTTTGACCCAGTTATCCCACTCCTTGGTTTATACCCAAAGGACTTAAAATTAGCATACTACAGTAATGCAGGCATATCAATGTTTATAGCAGCTCAATTGACAACAGCTAGACTGTGGAAGCAATCTAGATGCCCTTGAACAGATGAATGGATAAAGAAGCTGTGTATATATACACAATGGAATACTACTCATTATAAAGAAGAATAATATTATGGCATTTGCAGATAAATGGATGGAATTGGAGAATATCATGCCAAGTGAAATAAGCCAATCCCCCAAAAATAAAGACCGAATGTTTTCCCTGATAAGTGTGTGATGATAGATAATTGGGTTGGGGGGTCCGGAGTGGGAGAAGAATGGAGAAAGTTTACATTATGAAGAGGGAAATGAGAGGGGGCAGGGGTGGGGTATGAAAAATGGTGGAATGAGACAGACATCATCACCCTATGTACATGTATGATTACATGAATGGTATGAATGTACATCATGCACAACCATAGAAATGATAAGTCGTATTCCATTTGGGTACAATGAACCAAAATGAATTCTGTAAAAATTTAAAAAATCAATAAAAAAAGAAAATCTGTGGGTAAATAAATACAAATTTTAATGTTAAATTTAAATTCATAAATTTTCCTCAATTTTAAAGTATCCCAAATTAAATATATGTATTATTTATGAAGAAAATTAACATGACCCTAAATCAAAATGTTATTAAATAAGTGGGGTTTTTTTTGTAGGTAAGATATTAACTATATTTGAATGAATTGACCAATCCCATCTGTGTTGGTTTAGTAAGCAGAATTCTGAGATCTCACCCAATAACCCTTGTTTGCATGTAATCTCTTCCCTTTGAATGTACATGAAGCTATGAATACCACCACAAATCACTCTTCTGATTATGTTATATTGTCCAGAAAATAGATTTTCAGGTTGATTTTCCTTTTAATGATATTACCTCATTACTGACCTAATGAAGTGATTTCTTTGAAAAGCAGAGCATTTTGTCTTATAGAAGCTTACAAAGAAGTCAGCAAGACACACTCCTCTTGGCAATAAAGTTGAAGACATGAACTGCCATGTTTTGAACCACCTATGAGGATCAAGTCTCAAGGAACTTGAGATCCCTGTGGGATCTCAGGTTGACCTACAGCTTACAGCCAAAAAGAAAAAAAAGCAGAGGTCTGGGTCCTGTAGTTACTAGGAAAGAAATTCTGCCAGAACCCTAGAGAGATTAGAAGCAAATTCTTTTTGAGTCAAGCTTCCATTTGAGAATACAGTTTGGCCAACATTTGGATTTCAGTCTGGTGCAATTCTGAGCTGAGGACCCAAATAACTCATAGTAATGAGTCACTGAAACTAAGAATGTTCTTTTTCGTTATTACATTTAATGCAGTTTGTTGCACAGTGCTAGGGACTGAATGTTTATTCCCTGGTTACACTAAATTGATATACTGGGGTCCTAATGCCCAATGTGATAATAAAAGGTGGGGACTTGAGAACATAATTAGATCATGAGGTGGAGCCCTCATGTGTGGGATTAGCACCCTTTAAATCCTTCACCCCTTCTTCCACGTGAGGGCACAGCTAGATGATGGCAGCTAATGCACAAGGAATTAGCCCTTCATCAGAATGAGAATCTGCCACCTTCTTGATCCTACAGTTCATATCCTTTATAAGTGAGAAGTTATAACATTTGTTGTTTATACCACCCTGTTTAAATGAACTAAGAGACACAGCAAGAGAAAGCTAAGACAGTTGGGTAAGTGACATCTTCTTTCCTTATAGAGTTTTTAAGAAATTTACCTTCATCTATTTTGAATTCATCTCTTTAAAATAAGCCTCGAGGCAGGGGTAAGAGTGTTTCATTTGGGTTACACGTGAAATCAAACATTAGTTATTTTTCAGGATGGTTTTTCTAGAAACACATTTCTTGAAGTTAAAATAGGATCCAAATAAAATGTTAATTAAAAAAATAGGTTCTAGTCATGCTTAGTGCTTGATTTCTTTTTATTCTGCATATGTGCATATGTCATCATTAACATATACACAGAAAGGTGAAGGAAAATAATCAGTGGGTTGATGGAACTTAGGTAATTTATATTTCCTACAGTGAATATTAGTTGTATTTTATTCCTAGCAAGCCAATCAAACTGTCTTACTAGAATTTTATGATTATTTAATGTGAATTCCTGGACATTTCTTTCCCTTTTAAATATTTTGATTACTATTATTTTCACTGAACCACTAAATGTGTTCGTAACGTCTGCCATAAATATCAGAATAATATTAGTAGGATTAACTTGCAAACCACACATTTAATAGAAAGGCCACAACATGAGTCCCATGGTAGATGTGTCACATACGAATCAATAGTACGGATGTATTAACACGTCAGCAGTGCCTTTATAAGCACTGGGGACAAGAGCGAAGCAATGTGTCCTTGTCTAGTTGACATTAGAATACTGTTTATGCACAGTACACATTTCTTTGTACTGTATTTACATAGCTTAATGGGGTTTTGAAAGGTCAGAATCAGAGCTGTAGACATTTGGAACTGAGAATTACATATAGAGGCATTGTTGAATTCTTAATTATATTATTAAAAGGTTTACACAAGGTTAGTTCCTACCAAAGAATAGATTGTTCTGGGTATACATTAATTTAAAACTTGTATTTTCATTTATCTTTCAGACCTCTATACCAGATGAGAAATTTTTTTGTTCCAGGCTCATATCTTATAAAAGCTCAGTCCTCCTGAACTATTCTAAGTTTTCCTGTAGTGTATTTGATTTCTTTCTTTACCTAATCAATGATTACCAAGAATTATCACTGGTACAAGATAAATGTGTTTTCTGAAAGTATTATGGGAAAACTTTGGAAACAGAATGCTAACTGAATAAAGATACTGATTATTTTAAATTGTTTTTCTATTACTTCTTTAAGTTTCTTATAAACATTTAAAAATAATCCCAGAAGGAAACTACAGAAGCAACTGAAGTACCAAGTGACTTAAGAAAAATGACTATGCCAATGGAAATTGTACAGGGAATCTACAGACCACAAACCTAGTAAAATTTTTCCAACCATGGTGACTTAATCCTCTTCTGTACTGGTTCCTATTAAAGTACATATGAGAATAGAATTTCCTACTTTAAGATGAAACTACATTTATTTCCTGCAAGGAATATTTTTTTTTCTTAGTCTAGAAATCTCATAAATTGGAAAAGCACAGGTAAATAAGGCAGGAAGGAAGTGAAGCTTCCCAAGTAAGCAAATCCTTTGCAACATGAATGAAAAGTGAATATTTGAGAGTCAATTGAATTTTCAAAATTGGTTTAAGTTTCATTAAGGTTTGCTTAATGCCTTTGGGGGGATAAAATATAATATTGAAGGTAAACTTAGGATGACAATTACCGGCAACATTTTAATATTTCAAGAAAGAAATATTAATGAATAGAAATTGATAACTATAAAAAGATAAACTATATAATACAAAAATAGTTAATATGCCAAAGGAAAGAACAGACTAAAAGATTTTTGATATATTATATTGAATAGGATAGAATCTGCTGAATAAAAAATATAAGTTTGTATATATATGTTCTAATAACTTAACTACAAAATAAAATTTAGGGAGGTTTGATTGGCAATAGTTTCTTTGAGAGAGTCTTGAACATGCATTATTCTTTTCTTCCATTTGAGCCAACAATCTGAACTCCAAGCTGTGCCAGCTTAAATGACATCAGTACTGGCATGGTTCTCAGATAAAGTACTAGATAAAGCAGGAAATCAGCTTTCAAGGATCTGCCCTGGTTATACCACATCCATCCTATTGTCTTCAATTCTGAAAAATCACAGTTTACTCTTAGGATGATACAATGATAGTGAAGATATTTATTCTAATTCTTCTTTTCCCGTTTGTTCTATTTATACATGACGTTAGAATGCATTTTGACACATTGTACACAAATGGAGCATCGCTTCTCATTCCTTTGGCTGTACATGATGTTGAGTCACACCAGTAGTGTAATCATAGATGTATATAGGGTAATAATTATTGATGTATGGAAGTAGGTTGAAGGAAATGCACACATTTATGAAACAAAGATTTAAAAACATTGTGAGAGTTGTATTATTACAGTACAATACTTAGCATTCACAGTATGAAACCTGGTTTTTTGGGTTTGATTTAGAAGCACTGGGCAAGTCACTTAATCTTTAGTGAAAATCTTCAATATCCTTTCCCCATTGCCCCACATTTGTAAATGCACATTGTAGGGTTGTTGTTAGTGTTAAAAGATAATGTGCAAAGCTCAAAGAGCCATTCCTGGAACACAGTGAGCACTTGAATAAAAACTGAAGTTATTAATGATGTTGTTAATAATGTTATCATTAAACACTTGGAAAATTCATATTTAAAGGGATTAAGATACTACGAGTTTTATAGGGCAGAAATAATAATGGCAGTTTCAGTTTAACATGAGGAAGAATTTAGCTCAGTGTAAGATTTCTAAACAAGCTATTATGGTCTTCCTAATGAGGCAATGAACTCCTATTCCCAGATAATTTTTTGAATTTATTTATTTGTAAGTGGTAAATAAAAATTTTATAAATTTATCTTGCATAGCAAGTAATTTTGAAATATGCTTGAAAGTAATAAATGTAGAATAGCTAATGTGAACTTATTTAGCAAATTAACACATGCAGAAACTCACATTTTATCAATTTCTTATTGTAGTGAGAACACAAAATCTACTCCAGTCACTTTTTAAGAATATAGCATATTGCTATTAAATATAGTCAGTCATCAGGATGTACAATAGATCTCTTGAAGTTATTTCTTCCATCTAGCTGAAAATTTATATCCTTTGACCAAGAGCTCTCCAACCTGCTGTGCTCCCCACCACATGATTTTTAAAAGCAGACACTTATGGATCATACATAAAGGAATCCTAGAATAAATGTGAAATTCTATGAGATAATCTTGGTAGTTCATCTCAGCATGAATTTCCTGTGTTTCTAAGATATTTTAAAAGACCATTTTCTGCTTGAGAAAATAAATATTTAAAATACATTATCATAGTTTATATAAACTAAAATAATAAATGTTGCATATATTTTATTCATTTTTTCATTAAAAAGTTAACTTGATATTCTATGCTGAAGTTATTCCAGGCCTTCATCAAAGCATAGCACTAAGGACTTTGATAAAAAACAAACAAACACAACAGCAAAACCCCTCAAATTGTTGCATTGAGGTTGAGTGAAGAGTTTGGCTGACAATTATGAAGGCAATTCTATTTCTATTTATTTCTGGATGATTTGAGAAATCATATATCTAAGTATAAGAATCTTCATATGTAAAAAGACTATTAACATTTTATTTTTGTAAGATTTTTGGAAAACAACAATTTATCCATGCACATACACACAAACACAATAGTTGTTCACAAGTTCACTTTCTTGTGTAGATATTTTTAGTTTGGTCTAATCTAATGATCCAACCATTTTCTTCACTTCCATAACTCAGTAACTTTCCTATGGTCATCAAGGAGTAGGATATTGAATTGGACATATATTGTATATGAAATATATTATGGCATAAATTAGATAGAAAGGTCCCATTTTTAATAAAGTTTTGAGTCTTTAACCATGGTAGAGGAACAAAATAATGAGTATATGCTGAATAAAAACAATTTTTATCTGTGCACTTATGCACATTATTGTCTGTGTGTATTATTATATATTAATATTCCAAAACACAGAACAGTAAAAGTAATATTGATATTACAGCAATATAGTATACTGCATATTATATATACATTATAAATGTTGTATACACATTTTAAATATTATTTATAGTAAATGAGTGTAAGTGTAAAATAAATATAGCTGTATTATATATTACAGATGATGTCGTTATATGACATAGACTGTATATACAGGTAATATACAGTATCTTCTGAAAGTAACTGTAAGTAGTGTTGTTACCCTTAATTTAAGTTACATTTAAATGGATTCATTTGCAAAGAATTTTAAGAGAATTTGTAACATCAAATTTTTCTATATGTCCCATTTATAAGACACAGAGGGTTGATGTGAAGTGCCAGTACGATGAAACGAAACAGTTTTTTTTTTTTTTACCACAAAGCCTAACTAAAATTTTTGCACACTAAAAGTAGTTAAAAATTTTTAATGAGTTAAAAGAATTGAAAATATGCAGTTGCATATTAATTTATGTGTCTTCATAGATGGGTTTTTCTCTATAAAGCCATGAAGATGAAACTAGTTGTTTGGCACTACACATATTACAGCCAATAAAAAGAAAATGAGCTAACTCCCTCAAAGGGGTATTCCCCTTTTTCTGATTGAGCTCTGTATAATGCTGTGCTCTGTGGAAATTTTAATAGTGTCACACAGTGAAGCAAGCGAAGGGACTGTAAAACCTTGCACCTTGTCTGCGCTTGAACAGTAACCTACCATTGATCTTTTTGTACTGACATGCTAACTGCAGGTGCAATTAGGAGATTGAACCTAATTTAACACATGGACCTACCAAAGTAGAATACCAGCCAAAGTCAAGGGATATACTGCACGCACTCTAAATAAATGCATTTCACATTAGCATTTGAATAAGTATTTACCATTTATGGTAAATGTTGTCAAATATATGGCAAAATTTCAGAAACTTATCTGAGAATTATATATTGAAGTATCTTTGCATTCCTGCTGACCTTGGAGAACTTGCCTTTTCTTTGAGATGCATGTGGGCAGATGTTCAATTTGGGATGATTTTCAGTATTTTTTTAAGCTCATTATCAGTTTTCTTCATTTAATAAAAATACATTAGTAGAAATGAAGCTGCAATTCATATAAAAAAGATTATTAAATAATTCTTGTTTTAAGCTAAAAGAAAAAATCTATGTTAAAAATGTAGTGAGAACTCTCTGAAGGTTAGGTTTGTTACATTGATACTCATTAATCATATATATATGTATATATATATATATATATTAACATTTAAAAATTTCCTTACACATTTTAGATTTTCATTTAATAAGATTGGACTGAAAACAATCCCTGTTTATTGGTCAGAAATAATTCAATGAAATCAATTACTATGAAAGGAAAATTACTATGAAATGGAGGAGTTTGAAAGTTTTATTTAAAAATGAGACAAAAATCCAGTATATTTGGTAATAACTGAATTATATTAGCAACTCAGGAAATTGAAACTCAGAAAATGGTACATAAAAATATTTCAAAAGCAAATAAATAATTTAGTCAAAAGTTGATCTGCATAAATAAACACAATCATAGAATATTATTAACATCTCTAACTTGGACCCTGATGACTAAGTGGTGCCATGTTTCTGAGGAGAGTAGCATTAATTCTCTTCATCATCAGATTATTCACTTATTCATGCAATTATTCACTCCTCCAGTTACTAAGATCTTTATGGAATGGTTAATGTACATAATCTATCATAGTAGTTTGCATACAAATGGCTATATAAGATCCTGTGCTTGTAATCATACCCAATGCAATGTGAAATATCAGATTTTCTTATCATGTAACAGTCAATTTCTCTACTACTTTAATCTCAGTTGGCATAACTTGTCTTGTATGAGAGAATGTGGCAGAAGCAATAGTGTGACCATTGTGACAATTCCAAGCATAGGTCTTGAAATCTTGTTTAAGGACCTCTCTGAGAAACCTGTCCAGCTACCATGTGAACAATGTGATTGATCCTGTGAGAAGGTAGATATACACAGCCCCATCTATCTTGACTGTCCAGCCAGCAACCAGCCAATCTTACAAACACATCTCTTGCCGGCAGACATTTGAGTGAGCCCAACCAAGTGAGATTCAGAGAATTCCCTAACTGAGCCCAGTTCTGGCAGATCCACAGAACTGTGAACTAAAGGTGGTTGTTTGAAGTCACTCAGTTGGGGTGGTTTGTTTTGCAGCAGAAGGAAAACTGTAGAGCTAATCTGATCATCTAGAAAATGATGCGAATGTAGATCTTTAGACTATGTTACTTTTGGAGTTAGATTTCCCACATTGTCTTTATTGAATTGTATTTTCTGCATGCAGCTTAAAATATAGATTTAGAAATTGGAGAGTGGGTGTTTTAGGTCAAATTTTCTTTGTTTTAAATTTAATACAGCCAAAATGCTGCTTTTCTCCAGATTTGTCACCATTTTCGGACAGCAGGAGGGGGTTTTACTTATATTACAAAATATATTAACCCAAACCGTAATTGGAACATAGCTTGTAGTATTAAAGAGTTCTGGGTGGGGGGAATCACAAGTGATTGTTTTGTAGTTTTAGTTTTTCAGGTGGAAGAATGTGTAATTTTCAATGTACTCTCCACTTTAACTGATGAATTAAAAAGTAGAATGAGAAATTTATACCCACTTTCTTTCTCTCTCTTTTTTTTTTTTTCCAGTGCTGGGGATTGAACCCAGGACCTTGTGCTTGCAAGGTAAGCTCTGTACCAACTGAGCCATGTCCCCAGCCCATATCTACTGCTCTTTTCTTTTTATTTAAAACAACACAAACATGTTACACTGTTACTGTGGTGTATTTATTTAATGGAACAATGACAATTTTTTACTGCTGTCCTCCTTAAAAACTACTTAATTCTATTTCAAATTCTATAAATGAAATATTTTATATTTCTAAGGAAATAAAATTTAAATTAGCAAGATAAATAGTAAAAGAAAGGATTAACCAACATGTTAATATTTGCTATTAATGTAATTCTACCGGTGGCTTTTGTTTGCAGTATCCTTGGATAATGACAGGTAATATGAATATTTTCAATATATAGTAGTCTCTATTGAAATTCTATTACAGTGATACTTTCAGTAAATATCTTTAAAATGATAGCAGAAGGGACTTGGAGATGGAGAAACATGGTGGCTGTTTGTGCATGTGAAGACGCAAATGTTTTTATTTGCTGCAGAAACAACAAATCTGAATGGAAGTCATGACATTTTTCTTTAAGAAGAGATTGATGACATTTATTCTATTTACTGACAGATGAACTAATTACAGTTTAGTAAGTTGAGATTTTTCTAAATTCTGGAAGTATTTGAAATGGTTTCTGATTTTAGCGTTCTATGCAAGGCTTAGTTATTAGATTTATCTGGGATAGATAATTTATAATGTCACGGATGTTCCATGCATTTGAATAAAAATAGCTTCATGAAAAAATACATTTCTAATTAGTGAGTTTACTAAGACTTCTTCTAATTTGGGTTCAAGTTTTATGGATGTTGTGAGTCACATTTCATATTTATGATTTAAAGTTCTAAAAATGTGAATGTACATCATCTCTTTTGAATTATGTAGCAATGCTCAAAATTTTGAATGGTTTTGAGTTTGGAAAGCTTTCTTTTTATGCCAATTGGGAACAGATCAAGATCTGAAAGATAATGACTAATTTTTCATGAGCTATATTATAGAGTACGTCAAACCAAGACAAAATGGTTACTTGATATAGGGGATTTGGAAATGTATGCTTAATAAGTCTTGGCATGAGGAGTTAAGCACTATTTGTTTTTTAATAGATTCTAAACAATAGTTTTCTGGTATCAGTTTTAATTATGTTTGAAGCAAAATGCATTTTTTCTAAAAGTTGATCAAATGCCACATTTTTTTTCCCCCAGAGGAAAGGTATTTTGAAGAGACTTGCATGATGGTCTTGGTATAACTGAGTGTCTTCAGAAGTAATTAAAATTCTCTTAGCTTGAAATTGAATATAATTCAATTTTAAGTCCAGGAATAACTTGACTTGTGCTTTGCTTTGTAGTTTTATAAGCTATTAAATGTGATGATCTCTACCCATATATCTGTTGATTTAGACATTCGAGAACAAATTATTCTAGCTTGGTATAGTAAATATACTATTTAATTATGAAAAATTATTTAAAGTTTTACATTATCTCAAACTATTCCCATTAGCAACATTAACTTAAAAAACAAACATTTTATGAAATATGCTAAGGTCATAGTTGCACAATTGCACTTAACTCTGAGTCATCTTCATTCAATGCTTTAAAACACAAAGGCTATTTTCATCTCCTTTTCTGTCACATTTTTTAAAAGAAAACAAATTTACTGGATTTGCTTTGAAAAATGAAAGTTGTATATTTGTGAATAATATACCTTGGGGCAAAGTGAAGTGAATTGCAAGAAACTAATATCTACCTTGCAACAACTATATGCTAGGGACAATACCAGGCAGTTTGTTATGTGTGACATAAAGTTATAAGTGAATTTGTGCTATTTGCAACATTTATGTGTGGTTGAAAGCATGAAGAATAAGACTTAAAAATACATACATGGGGATTTGGAACTGATTGATCTCTTTTCAAATAATTTTTCTTATATTTATTTCTTATTTTGTATTGATATTTCCTAAACATTTCCATAAAAATTATTCACAGTTAAAAATCTTGAAAAAGGCTAATGTTTAAAGGCTTGCTTAAATTTCATATATTTCACAGTCACCCTTTATAGGTCGTATAAGTATAATGTAAATAACTGGTGGTAGTTTGGTGAGCACTTTTGAATTGATAGCATAAATAACAATAATATGTGACAATAATTTTGACAATAAGGAGAATGACTTCAGCTAAAAAGTTTGGGCTTTGAATGATAAAACAACATAATTGTAAGCAAAACAAATTAGAAACCAATCTCTTTGACACACTGTCATCTTTCTGCTTTCTAATATGTATTCCAAAGTTTATTTTGTAGTGCCACCTGTACTCATTTGTAAATATTCAGGCTAAGACCACATGTTTTGTTGTCACAAACAGGGTAATAGCTTGCACCTGGATTAAAAAGAAAAAAAAAAAAAGGCCTAAGAAGACTTTGCTGGAAAAATTCTGCCTATAAGTGTGGCTTGTCTAGATTTCCCATACCAAGCCATTGTTGTTATTTATACATCTTTGGGACAGAAAAGATAAATTTTCCCTTCATAGTTACCCAGACAAGACTTAAAGGGTAAAGAAGTTTCATTTTTTGCCTTTCAGCCTACCTACTGGAATTTATCATCCTCAATACCTTGACATCTCTCTCTCTAATACACACAAAATATGACCGTAAAGGAAAAACATGTTTTCTCAATGCAGTTTAAACTCAAGATTTTAAACCTTTAGAAGGGTGTATGACTGAATATGAAACCAAATCAGAAGCATTTCTTCTAATGACTGTGAGTCACTGTGTTATTTTTGGTTGTTTTATCCCTTGTGTGTTTCATGGTGGAAATGCAATTATCCAGGTGATTGGTTTGTGGGAGGAAATGTTTTAGGCAGGAATGGGCTTTAACCAAAATTCCTCAAGGGATTCAAAAGGAAAGGGGAACAAAACCATCTCCATAATATTTTCACTTTCCAAATTGTTGGAGGAATGTACTTTCATTATTGCAACTTCTGAAGTCCAATAAGCTGACTAATAATTATAGTCAGCTCTGAATAGCTCAAGTGGGAGCAGTTGTTTCTCACAAATTCCCAAGCAAAATTCTGTGATTGTGAGTTGTTCCATTCTGGCATATATGAGCAGTTGCAAGTGCTGGATTTTAGCAGGGACTTGGTTTTTTTTTTTTTTCTTATAAGAAACAATGAAAGTGGAGAAGAGAACAATACTTTTAAATCTCTTTTACCTTCTTGCAAATCATATGATATGACCAAAGGGAGAAAAAAATAAACTTCTCAGATGACTTTCCTATTTTCCTTTGTTAGGTAGCTGATTTGGACATCAGCGACTGAAAAAAAAATCTACAAAATGGACAAACTTGATTGCACTGACTGGCATCCAAGTTGGTTGATGGTTTTCTACAGGGAAAACAGAAGAGCAGAGAGGAAGCAAAAAGAAACATTACTTAATAAAAACACAAAATTAACATACCAGAGAAAGTAATCAGAGAACAGAGTTTAGATGTTAACACACTGGAAATTGCAGGAATTCTTCTAAAGTGTTGTTCTTTATAATGTTGGCTTTGTGTTTTATTTGAAAAAGTAATTTTAATACCAGTTTTCCTCCATAGCTTTCATAGCAGCAGTAAATTATAATAGACTTTGGAGTAGCATTGATTAATCCGAGCTTAAGAGTTCATTTCTGATTTCCTGATCTAGGATCACATAGAATCCACAGATGGCACAGAGCCAGGCAGACTTCCCTTACTGGTTAAAGCCATCAACAGGGAGATCACATCTTCCTAAAGATAACCTTGTATTGTCTACTCTAAACTGAGTTGTTTACAAGCTATTACACATTATGAAATATCATGTATTCAAATGCAGCCAGTTTATCATCTTCTTTCCTTCCTCAGAATTTAAAGGTGGTTTACTATATGCTGATGATATACCCTGGTCAATGTCATATGGAAACCAGTGACATTAAATTCTTTGAAAAGATTGTATTTTAAAGAATACACTCTACCATCATCACCTCATTTTAAGTGAATCATAAGGATCAATGCAAGGTTGGTATTGATCCCCAGAATAACACTGGAGGATGATCAATTAAATATTTAAATGAATTATATAACATATTGGGGGAGTTTTGATGGTCATGACATTATACTAAATATGGATATATATGATATTGAGAACATAATATCTTAATCAGAAATGTTCATTAATGAAGGTTCCATAAAACATCCAGAACCTAACATTATCTGTGGTGGTTTTGTGGGAAGCAATTTTTCCAGGGTGGAATTTCAGGAACTGAGATGTTCAGAAAGTAAATTTCAATATCAATTGGATGAATGAGCAGAATAATTCATGGTAATATTTTTTACTATTATGATAGTTGTATTAGGGTTCTCTAGAGGAATAGAATCAACAGGAAGTATGATAATAAAAATGGGTTTTATTAAATTGGCTTACATGATCAGAAGCTGGATAGTCCACAATGGTCATCTGCAGGCTGGAGAGTTGGAAGAACCAGTAGCTGTGCAGTCTGAGAGGCTGAAGAAGGATAACTGGTACTACCCTACTCCCAGACTGAAGGCTTCTGGAAACTCCTTGGAGAATCACTGGCAGAATCGGCTTTGGAAGAGTGAAGAAGAGAGAGTCTAATATCCTCAGACAATCGCAGCAGCAATCAAGAACCCATTCAAGAAGAATCGAGCTTGCATCTGCTGCTGCTTCCTTGTTCTTCCAACTTGTATTCCATTCAAGCTCCCATTCTATTGAGTGGTCTCTGCTTCAGTTCACTATCCCCCATACCAGTCATTCCTAGACACACTGTCATAGACACACCCAGAAGCCTCTTATTCATCAACATCTCCTAATCCAATCAGGTTGACAATTCAATTTAACCATTACATCTCTGTAAAGTGAGATCGATACCTGTAAAATGTATAATATATTTGTTGTGCATGTATGCATATTATATGCTTAATATACAGTGTTAATAATAATGAAATAACTCTGAGAGTATTTGGTCTGGATGCATACATTCACCCCTTTCTATTTAAGACAGCAGTCCCTTCACATATTTATATTATTTTCCTGTTTATTAAAGCCAGTTTAATTTACAACCTGCAAAGTTGCTTATGGTGTCACAACATGAAGTACACAGACACATATTAAAAATTACAATATGAAGTTCTTTATAAGATAGATAGTATTCCTAAAGTCTAATTTTTAGGCATCATTCAGTTTATTTTGATAATGAATTTATTGGTTGCCTTTTAGCTTAGAAGTGCAGTCCATTTAAATTAACCATCTAGCCTAATTAAGTCTTCAAGGACAAATTTAATTTCAAACCAATCATATCCTAACACATTATTGATATTGATACTTCATAATATCAGGTGTTTGGGGGAAATTGAAATGATCCCCAGTGGCTGTCTTCATGATTTCCAACAAGGTGCTGCCACAGGTAGAATTAATCTGAGGGCCTCTTCATGATTTCATTTAGATTCCTGAGGAGTTCCTGACCTATTTCCTGTTTCCCTTGGGGTCATAAGACGTATGGATGATTTTAGATTCCTATCATGTGGCTTCCTGATTGTGTTGCTTTGACAGATTTATGTACCCTCAGTATATATCAGTTTACTCTTATAGTAAGAAACATCTCTGAGCACTGAAGACATCATATGCAATCTGTGTGCTACATAGCAACATGTTATGTGCCTGTTGTTAGAGCCCACTAATTAAAGAATACATTGGAAACCAGTGGACGTAAAGCAATGGATAAATAAAAAGGCTTTTACTCTTTTGTTTTGGTGTACATTACTTGTTTATTTAGTTGTTCTGTACGTATGTTTCTACATATATTTTTACTTAGTTTGCCATTAATTTTCCTTCCCTGTATACAAGCCAACAGATCATAGGGACTTGCTACCTTGAGCACCAAAGTACTAGTGGGTATCATTAAATGTTTTAATGGACACCTCACATCTGGATCAGTAGAAATAAATTCTAAGCTCCTGTCAATCCATATTACAGTCAACACTGAGATGGCATTACATTGAGCCATTGCAGACCGATACCATCTTTATCTGTGCCATGACATTGTCCAACTCCTGCAAACAATAAATTGCAATACTATGCTCTGCAAACAGTAGGTAATAAATAAGTGGTGAAAATTATGAAGTGAAGAATAAAAACATTGTTAAGGTCTGAATATGATTTAAATGTTTTCCCTAAAGCTTCATGGGTTGGAAGGTTGGTCCATATTGGTGCTATTGGGAGATGATGTGAAACCTTAAGAGGTGAGCCATGATGGAGAGTAATTAGGTCACTGAAGGCACAGCCCTTAGAAGGACATTCTCATTTGTAATAAGAAATTTAAGTGCTCTGGTGGGGTCTGGATTGTTTTTTGTTGTTATAAGAGAGAATGCCTGGTCCTTCCCTAGTCTCTTTGACTTTCTGTCTCACCAAGTGATATCTTCATCTCACACACACTTCAGTCATAATGCCATCCACCATGATACAATAATGCCCAAATGTTCCTCTTCTGAAATGATGCCATGCTATTGGACACTGACATGGCATTCCACTGCTCCATTGTGTACCATCTTTACCTGTCTTGACACTGTCCAACTGCTATAAACAATAAATTGCAACACTATGCTCTGCAAATAGTAGGTAATAAGTGGTAAAAGAATGAAGTGAAGAATCAAAGCATTGCTAAAATCTGAATATGGTTTGAGTGTGTTTCCTAAAGTCTCCAAAACTGTGAAATAAACAAACCTCTTTCCTTTATATCAAACCTCAGGTATTTTGTCATAGGAAAGGAAAATGAACTGATACCACTTTGAATAAAAAATTCTATCATCTAACTTCTGACTAGAATAATATTTTCATATATATTTTCTTCTCATTCTACACTCATTCCATTTAAGAGATGGGTTTCTCAGCAGTATCAAACCCAGTTTTTGCACTGGTCTTTGGCAAAGAAATGTGATCTCGATGTATATAATTGTGTGTGTGTGTGTGTGTGTGTGTGTGTGTTTGTGGTGCTGGGGATCAAACCTATGGCTTCACGTGTGCCAGGCAAACACTTTACCACTGAGCTACAGTCCCAGTCCATTAGTGTGTTTAATTTTATTTGATTAAAAATACAGTCTTCTGTAAAATAGAGATTAACTTTTCAATATTTTACTCAATTTTCAAAAGGACAGCAGAACATTCTAGATTTGACATGGTAACACTCAACTTTCTTACTGCATGTATGAATGTTTATTGCCTCCCTTCTTCTTCAGCCTTGGCACAATGTATTAAAATAATTGTTTCTACATTATATTGCCATCTGTTCTATGGCATTAAGATCAACTGCCCTTTTTTCTGTTCATGGTACTTTTCGAGGTTTTTCTTTGGCACTCAGGTCATACCATCTGAATCTGCAGCTCTGTGCCTGTGGGTGGACATCTGGAAGAGTTGGCTTAAATAAGTTTGTGCTTGTTGCTAGTTGTGGTAGAGGCATACTGTCATTCTCAATGGTTATTTTCTTAGTTTATCTGTTGGAGTAAATTGGTTACATTCCTATAGAATATCTTCCATTGCACTTGTTGTCAAAGCCGAGCAGTTTCTCTTCTAAGATTTTGGTTCCTTTCCAGGTCTTGCAGCTGTAGATTAGTAATATGATTACATTTTAGTTGAACACCTTGCAGTTTTCTATCGGTACTTTTAGTTTCTATAGACTCTTTATAAAGATTTAGTAAGTAGTTTCTTCTTTCTGTTGGACATTATTTACTCAGTAATAATTCAATTCTATAAAAGAATGCAATATACATCTTTCTAGAATATAAAACTTATTATGTTCTGGATTGATGTCAATGTGAAGTTGGAAGAGTTTGGTTTTGGTTTGGCTGTATCATGAGACTAGAAGACTAGTTGGATTTTGTGGGAATCCTTTGTTAAATTTAATATCTTTGGATTTCCATGATACTGTTCTAGAAAGTCAATTCCTAATGGCATGCTGTTTACTTGAATGTCTGCAAAGGCTTGCCTCATTTATGTCAACATAAAGCAAGAATATCATGTATTTGAGGACTTGAGAAGAGGTGATACAAGACTCAAGGTGAAAAGAGAAGGGTATGAGATAGGATCTTGCTAGCACAGATCCAATAAAAGGGAAGTGCGATTTCAATGAAGAAAAGAAAATGGAGGATTCTAAGAAAAAATTAAGATAATATTTTGAATTATTATCATAAATAATGATCCAACATTTTCTTTGCAAAATATAGAAAAATGGTCAATCTAGATTCTGGTAAGTGATCAGAAAATAATTATTTATCAAGTATCCAAAATGAGATTTTTCTCTTAAAATATATCAGCTGAATTTAACCATGTTGCCCAAACCAAAGCTGATTCTCATAAAAGGAACAATATTCTCCTGTTGACTTAGTAAGTTAATATGTTGCATGATTTGCACTCATTATTTTCTGCGAAAGCTACAGTTCACTAATTTCTTGACTATGACATGTAGTATACATTTTTTTCTGTTTCAGTTCACTGTAAACAGGTATTCAATATTCAGTCTTTGTCTATATTGTTATTATTTACCAAATTAAATGAGTAACTTCTGTTTTTTAAAACAGTATTTATTTTATTCAAATATTCTTCTAACTAAAAGCAATTTAACCCCCATTTATCACCAGAAAATTACAATACATTGATAAGGATGAATTTCAACCTATTAAAAAAATTACATGTAGCCCTAAATCAGTTCTTGTAATGCTTTCAAGAATTCTTACATGTTTTAATTCACACACAATATACTGAATTGCTATATTTTATATATTTTATATTTTTATAAAATATATTATATTTTATATTTTTATAAAATATAATTTTATATTTATATATAATTTTATATTTTTTATATATTTTTATATTTTATATATACTGAATTGCTATATTTTAAGACTTGAGTGGAGGAGAATAACAAACACTTTTAGATTTTTATTTTAATTTTCTATTTTGTAAAACAAATTAATGAGTTGAACGTACAATTACATGAATGGTGTGAATATACAACCTGGGCAACCATAGAAGTGAAAAGTTGTACCCCATTTGTGAACGGAAAATCAAAATGCAGTCTGTAAAAATGAAAATAAAAAAAATTTAAAAAACCAAAACCAAAACAAAAAAAGCAATTTTTAAATGTGGAATTCTTTTTTTATTTTTTATTTACTTATTGATTAATTGAACACAAATGGAGTACAGCTATTGTTTCACTGGTTGTACACAAAGTAGAGTCACACCATCTGTGTGTTCATGCATGTACACAGGGCAATGGTATCTGTCACACACTCTGTTATTAATTTTACCCCCCCACCCGCCCCCACTCCTCCCTTCCCTCTATGCTAGCTATCTT